>VXAL01000025.1:117650-169570 GCA_013399475.1 Chauna torquata
GTCGGTCCTCACGGGGGCGCCTGCCCCTTCCCCCTGACCCCCCCCATTGCCCCCCGGTGGCCCGGGCGCGGCCCTGGCGGCGGGGAGGCGGCAGGTTCGCGGCCCGGTCCTGGTCGGCGGCCAGCGCTGCCACCCACCGCCCTCCGGCCGCAGGGGGGGAGCAGCCGCGCTTCCCTCCTCCCCTAAGTAAAGCACCGCCCCGCGCCCCTTCGCCCTGCCACAGGCCCCCGGGCCTCTCGCCTTGCCGGGTGGCTGCGGGGTGAGCTCGGTCACCAAAGCTCCGGCCAAAGCTTTGGGCTGCAGAGAGGGCCCTGCGAGAGCTGCCCCGCTACCCCGGCTGGCGGCTCCTGGGGGCTTAAATGGCCTGGAAGGCATCAGAGCCAAGTTTGGGGAGCGTCTCTCCTCAGCCATATGCTCCCCACTGAGCCAGCCTACGGGCACCTCAGCGGCCCCTGCCGCCCCCAAGGCGGTGCCGCGGTGGCAGCACGGCGAATGCCCCTTTGCGTCGTGACAGAAGGTGTGGTTTTGCGTGATGGAGGAGTCCAGAGTCAGCTCTGGAGGCAAGGCCGGCTCAGGGGCTGGTTACTCACCGCGGGCCGGCAGTGCCCAGGCCCAGCGCCGGGCTGGGCTAACAGCGCAGTGTGGGCCGACCGGAGGGCTCCGCACCCTCGGCCGGCTCCTAGCAGGACCTTGGAACGCCACGCAGCGGGCCCGGCATCCCCGTAGTCAGCCTACCGATCTGCCATTATCCAGCCTCAGAGGGAGCCAATTCAGATCTCACTTCCACCTCAGATTTTAGGGCTTCCGAGCAGATCAGGCTGATTTATCGTCCCGTGACCCATTCCTGAACTGCCGGAGGGAGGTGACGCTTCCTCGGTATGCCTTAGCTACAAGCGCAAGCTGCACAGTAGCTGCTCTGAGCAGGTGCGTGGATGGGGGCCAGTGAAAAGGCTTCAGCAGCAAAAGCATCCAGCTCTGCAATAGCTGCATGAATAAAAGAGAGCACCTCACCTCCTCTTTCCCCGCCCTTGTTGTATACACCCGCATCCCATTTAAATTAAGATCCCTTTCCCACAGACCCCCTTACTCCCAAATCAGGATAATATATGTATTTTCCCCACCGTAGCAACGCTTTTATCTTCACTGTACACAAACACAAAGGGATCCCAACTCCATGACTCATTCACCTTTCCCTCTTCCAGAAACCAAGACACAACCCCGTCCCCTCATCCGCCTGTCCCCCCTGGCACCCCCAGCACCCCTCCCCACCCGGCTGGCGCAGTCAGCTCGGTGCCAGCACCCGCCCTGCGGCTCGGGCCATTGCTGGGGACCGGCGCATGCCCGTATGGAAGAGGGCGATCCCCGGCTCAGATCGATGCCTCTGCAGAGAGGGTGTTACGGCTCCTTACCTCTTTGAAGTGGTTCTCGTTCCACCCATCACTTGGGAACCTCTGCTCAAGCACACGGGGCTTTCGGAAAGTAATGGGAAACAATGAAATCACCTGATCAGTTATTCAGGTGCCACTCTAATGGCATCACCCTACACAAAAACACCTACATACCACGACGCAGCCAGAGATGAGAGAACTGGCCAAGCCGGGCTCTGGAGGCTCCGTAGCCTTTGGGAAGGCTGCATTCAAATGGGCGACTTCAAGAAGAGCAGACGCCTTCCCAAGAAGCTGCTGCCTCGTTTCCCACTGTCTGAGGAGGAACCTCAGCGTGTGCCTTTGCAAATGCCCAGGGAGATGAGACTTGGGAACTTCAAAGGAGCCACAAAAGCTCTCAACGCTTCAAGCCCCAGCAGGCCAGGGGCAGCAGCTGCGCCTGCGGGACCGCAGAGCTGCGGGGTGGATGCAGCGGCACAGAGCAGGCCTGGTCTCGAAGAGCTCCAGGGTAGAGCTGGAGGGGCCATGTCCTAACCCTCACTCAGCCTCTGCTGCCCTGGGGACATCCCTGCCCTATGGGAATGGGAACGGCTGCGGTGCGGGCCCAGCACAGAGCAGGAACTGCTGCGGAGAGCCGGGCTCCCCCGGCAG
Source organism: Chauna torquata (assembly GCA_013399475.1). Classification (NCBI taxonomy): domain Eukaryota; kingdom Metazoa; phylum Chordata; class Aves; order Anseriformes; family Anhimidae; genus Chauna; species Chauna torquata. Next base: position 119,687 of record VXAL01000025.1, read on the forward strand.
AGCTCCGCGCTGGGCGCTTGTGCCCCGGCACCGGGCAGCACAGGTGGCACTGCAGCCACGGTGGCTCCCAGGGGCAGGACGCGCAGGACCTGCTGCGGGCAGGGCTCCTTGCCCGTGCTCTCTCCCTGCTATGACCCTGCACAACCCCTCCTCCCACCGTGTTTATCAGCAAGTATTCAACTGGAGTTAACTGCAATCTAGGGGCAGAGTTAAATGCAGAGTCCTGTTCTATCGCCCCATGTACATACATTAGAGCTGTAATTCCACCCTGCGGTGTGGATGGCGATAGCAAGCAGACACTGCCAGCCCCATCTCATGCAGGCATTTGAGCTTTGAACCTTTGGTTTATGATTTCACCAGTATTGTCTGTGCAATGATATGCAAGCAATATACAATGAAGGAGTGCTTGTACTTGAAAAAAAATGACAGGCCTCTTATCTCTGAGAAGTTTTCATTTTTTAAACACAAGCATTCTCTGCCATCACACTGACAAAAGGCTCTGCCAGGCTGATGCACCACTTTACTAGCAGCTCTGCTTGTTCTCAGATGGGTAATGCCTCAGTTTCTCCTCTCTACAGTACAATTAACTTACAGGGCAGGAGCTTTTCAGAATTAAACTAAGAACCGCATAAAACAGCAAACAACAGCAAACGTTGCGTGTACCAGCAGGGCTGCTCCGGTGATCTGGTTCCTCTCACGTAGTCTGTCAGTGCCCTGTAGTGGAGAAATGGGTTAATTGCATATGCCACATGGAGCGACTGCCGAACTGCTGCACCGCGCTCCTGCAAACCTGGGGTCAGGCCACGGCAGCCGGTGGAGAGGCTCCAGGCGACCACTGCGGCCGCATGGCGATGGTGGCTGGCTGCTGCCTCCGCGGGGACAGCGCTCTGCTCCCGTGTCACCGCCGCCGTACAGGCAGCTGGTCCCTGTCCTGCCCCACAAACACGGCTGCCTGGCACAAGGGCGAGATTCCCTCCTTTGTTCCAGTTCCTAACAGCTTCTCTCTCTTCCCGCTGGGCAAGTTACTCCTATTACACAGAGGTGGAGATGCAAGCAAAAACACTTCAGCCAGGCCTGGGGAGCAAGCGCCTGCTCTTCTCAGGCTGATGTGGCTCTGAAAGGCTCTGGCCCAGAGCAGCAAAGCACTTTGCTGTCCAGACTTGCAGCCCTCCACAAAGTAAGGGCTCCCACAAAGGCCAAAGCTGTTTCTGAAGGTTGGAGGTGAGGCCCCAGAGGAACGTGCTGTGCGTCTCAGGCACGAAGTGCTGCAGGAAGGTGCGCTACGGCCAAACTCAACATAGTCTGCAAAAAGGACAACAGAAAACAAAGCCTCCCTCCCACTCCCCATCACTTTTGTGGCAGAGGTCCTTCAAAGCTCCTCTCCCCCCTCTCCCTGTTCAGAGCCACACTGGCCTCCGGACTCCCCTTGCCTGCTGCAGGCTCCTCTGCTGCCCCCAGGTTTCACTCCTGATTTAAACAGGAGCAGGACTGGCAGAAGGAACACAGAAGAGAGAGTCCTGATTTCATGGGGAGGGTTTGTAAAACACCACCGAACACCAGCTCCCTCCAAGCATCATTCCCGCCCCAGAAAGGCAGGCTCCGGAGGGCTCCGAGCAGCCTGGCTGCAGGACTGGAAGGGCAGCACCTTCTGAGGGCGTGCGGTGCCTCATGGGATCATGCCCCCGGTACCCGCAAAACACTCCTCCTCCAGAAAGGAGAAACTGAGCAAGGCAGAGGCTGCCAGGCCTTTCTTCTCCCACAGCTGCTGAAAGCAGCAATAGCCAGAAACCCTTGACAAAAAAACAAGGATAATTGAGCATCAAATTTGTATATATAATGCTCTTCAGTAGGAAAGAGTTGCTAAAGATCACACTGTAGTGGAGGTTTTGTTGCATTAGAGAGAAAAATCAGTGGGTGTGGAGCTTTTGCAATTATATAATCTCTGGCGGTTTTGCCTTCGCTGGTTTGGGTGAGGACGCAGCAGCCCCGTCCGCCTGCGGCCCGCCCTGTGCTATCAGCACATGGCACGCGGTCCGACTGCGTGGGGGCTGTGGGGAGAACAAAGGAAAGCAGACTTCCTGGGAGTCTGTTTTTGTTTTCCCAAGCAGAAGAGTGACTCAGATTTCAGCTCGCGCTCCTGTAACTCGGCCAACAACAACACGCTGTTAGTCAAAGTGATAAAGGCAAGTATCTTTGTACCATTTGCTGAACTAATAAAAGCTCAAATAAACTTGTCTACCCTAGGGCCGACTCGGTCGCCTGTTCAGAGACCAGGCACTGAACCCCCTGCCCCGCTCGCGGTGACAATCTCTCCCTGAACAGGCTCGCTGTGCTCCAGCAAACTGCTCAGCACATATGCTGCTGTCTAAAACAGTGCAGGTGATCCCAGTTTGTGCACTATCCTAGCCAAGAGCTTCATGATGAACAGCAGTGAACACTTGCCTGTCATTCTAATGCAGTTGCTAACAGCGTTGCAGAAATGCTTTCACTTTCTTAGAAATAAGGCAAAAGCACCCAGCTGCCCTGTGCTTAAGAACTGGCTTGACACATCCGTCTCTTTTGTCCCCTGTATCCGAGCTTGTCTTTCATGGCTGAGGTGCGTTCACAAACCTTTGGAAATACCGCAGCATGCATTGCTCCGTCACAGCCACTGCACGCCAATCTAGCAAACGGAGACCGCAGATCGCAGGCTGGCAAGGGCTGTCCCCAGCGCTGCTGGGCTGGGAGGGGACCGGGGCTGTCAGCATGGTGCCAGAGCTCCTTCCGTGGCACCGGACCGAAGCAAGCACCACCTGCAGAAACTGTGCTGCACTGGTGCAAAATGGGGCTCTCCAAAGGATGTGCTGAGGTACTCTACACACAGCTGTGGGTAAGCCTTCATGGAATGGCTTTATTTTCTCTGGAAAAGGGGCATCTCTGAAACACGTTAGAACACCTTGAACTAGTCAGATGCAGCTAGAGGCGCTAACAGGGCAGAGCAGACCTTAGCAGAGGCAGATGTTTAGACTGGAAACACTCTGCGTTGAAATTTTAACATGTTTGTTCATGCACGTTAACAGCATGCTATAAATATGCCTGGTCTGTCCCTGCTGCTGCAGCCATGGTGCTGCACGGGTGCCGTGTGCCACCACGTCGCAGGGACAGGGCTCACGGCCGCACCGACGGGCTCACAAAGACGCAGCCCCTCGGCTGCTTCCTATCCCCATCACACCCGGCGCTGCCCGTGCCCGTGCCCCGTACAGCAGGTTTGTCAGCCGCTGCTCCCGCAGTCACACCGGCAGCCTGAGGGCTCGGACTTGCAGCTGAGCATCGAAACGCACCCCAGAAAGTGGGGTGCCGCCACCCTGCCTGCCCCCGGCGGAGCTGCGCGGAGGTGCCCGTTCTGACGGCACACAGGGGGGGCTGCGGTGCGCGGTGTCCCGCCAGCCTCCGGGCCGGACGCCACTTGGCCCAGCTGGTGCAGAAACGCGCACAGACACTTCGTTCTGGATGAAACCGTGTTTGCTTCCATTTACTCATTCAGCAGCAGGATTAGCGCGGGTCCGTGCACGCACAGATCTCAGGCCTGAGTCTGCCATCCGCTCAGGCCAGCACCGCCGCAGGAGCATCGGGCTGCCGAGCTGATCCTGCGGTGAGGGAACCGACGCAGGCTGCAGGGGCAGGACGCAGGGCATGCTGCTGCTCTCAGTGGCTCTGCCAGCGTAACTGCGCTTCAAAGCACCGCCTCAGGGTATCTGCTTTTGTGAGAAAGTATCCAAAATTAAAAATTAATGAAATCCACTTTTAGGATCATTTGCTTGCCGCCATCTAGACAGCATGATTTTTGCCACTCTCTGCTCCATGCATGCAGAGCATTTCTGCTTTTGCGCATTAGGGACCTGGCCTCTAGTGATTAGATTGCCAATTAATATCAGATAATTAACACATTCTTAAGGGCTGGTGGAATCCCACCCTGACATTTTCCAGACTATGCAGGTTCGGGAAGTGTCTTCATCAGCCTTTTGAAGTTCTTCACTGGGAGTTCACCGGCAATCAATTAAGCCTGCACTAAAAACTGGTGCTGTGCCATTAGAGCAAACATGCCCCAAGAAGCAAACATATTAAGGATTAATTAAATACCAGGTTTTATTTAATTAAGCCTCTTCTCATAAGTATGTAAAGGCAGGAATCTGGAGCGAGCACCTGATCTTGCTTTCTCTTCTATCCCATTTTTAGAAGAAGTACATTTAAATTTGGTTGGTGCTGTTTAAAACATTAAATTCAGGCTGGTGCAGAGCTATGTCACTGCCTAGTGCGAGCACAGGAGATGGCAAGCACAAGGTCCTGAAAGGGTGGTCGGAGGCACCCAGCCCTCCTGGGGCAGGGCTCCCTGCTGCCCCCTCCCCAGGCTGCGCTGGGAGCCCCCGCGAGCCCCCGCAGACCTGCTGGGTGCGTGGGGTGACAGCACCAGCCCTGAGCACAGGCAGGGACCTGCGGGCACTCGTCCTCCCGCTCTGCTCATCCTCCTTGCATTTCTTTACGAAAATTTTGTCGCTCCCATTACCTGCTTACCGGCAGTAAGGAAGGCTCCAAGCCTGCCATACCGCCAGCAGTTTGAAGGGCGAGCGACAGACCCGGGAAACACCAAGGCAAGCTCAGGAGATCAAGTCCAAGGCCATTTTCCGCGCTGCTGTAGGGCATGCTGCCCTGCCTCCGGCTGTGCTAGCAGGGGCTGTAGCAGACACCATCCACCGCCGCGCCTTCGCCTCTTCGGCCCCACGCAGCCCCCCAAGGCCCCAGAGACCACAGTGGTTCTGGGTGCAGCACCGTCACCCCACGCGCCCTTGGAAGCAGCCGTTGGGAACTCGCCAGCGCTGCCTCGTCGGGGTCCTCCGCCTCCACTGCCTGACCAGGGACTGCGCAGCCGTAAAGAACAACCAGGGTTTCGTTGATTTGAAAACACATCAACCATAGAGAATAGAGCTTTAATTTTTCTTTCTGAACAACAATAAGGAACAGTTTACATAAAAAAAAAAAAGCATGAATAAAATAATATAAAACATACCATACCACAGTGTGGAGTTCAAATAATCTAAGAACATTAGCAGCACTTCTACAAATATATTGAAAGCTATAGTGCTCATTAATCTCAAATAGAGCAACTCCCAGAGACCAAAATGGCATCCAACATATAAAAGCAGCAATTCAGTGTAGGGCAACATAAAAGCCTAATGCCAGTACACCAAATACATTCATAACCCTGCTGTTGAGAGGTAATCCCTTGTCCCCAGAGCTCGTGACGTTACCTGACATTGCCACGACAGTTACAGCAGCGATGGTCCAACACCACCCGCGCACCCTGCCATGCTCTCCGGAATACATTTTAGCACGAGGGAATTGACAATCATGGGTCTAAGGTTACATCTGAATTGGATTTTCAACAAACATTTTGCTTAATTCTGTTTACGCAAAATAGCTTTCTCCTTCCCCAGCTCCTGGGAATTACTCTCTAAGAAGAGATTGAATTTCTGAGAATTTAAGTAGATCATCTTATGTAGTCATGAAAAAGAAATTTTTAGTATCTCAGTATCCAGTATCAGCATTTTTAATTCTTTACCTTCCTTAGCAGTGAAGCCACACCAATTCTTGAAATTCCATGGCCTTTTTGAAATCTTGTGGATAGTTTAAATTTTAGCATTGATTTATTAAAAAAAAAAAAAAAAGATAAATGATGCTTTTTACCCAGGATTTTCTCCATTTAGCATTTTCCCATTCCTACAAACAAGTTAACGGAAAGCATCCCTCATCCTACCCTCCCGCTGCAGTGGCTGTCCACAACCCTCCCCGTGCCGAGCTCCCCCAGGCCCCAGGGAGCGCCAAGGGCAGCAGCGGGGCGAGGGGGGCCCGTGCGGGGAGCAGAGGGGCGCGGGGCGTCTCTGCCGAGGAGCGCGGCGGGCAGGGGCGGGCAGCAGCGCCCAGCGGGCCTGCTCGGGGTACGGCTCCGCGGCAGGACCGGCGGACCTGGAGGCTCCACCGCTGCGCTCGGACTCCATGTGCAAAATCAGTTTTTAAAAGGAAGTTACTCAACTACTGAACTGGAATTTCAGCTCGAATATGCTTATCGCTAATCTAAAATTAGACATGTATTAAAGGAACGATATGGCTATTCCAACAGCGTACATTCTCCAGGAAATTCAAGATTCAAAATTTAGAAGAAATCCAAGCACTCCAAGCTGTAGAAAAGCGTGGCGATGGCACCAAAACAATCTTGGCTTTGGCCCGCGCCGGCACCATAAACATAAACGTGGTGAGTGCAACTGGGGACCACAGAGACTTCAGGTGCCTTAATCAGCAATGTGTTTACTTCACAGATAGGCGACGAGAGTAACGACCTTGAGTGAAGATCATCTGAGTGCCTGAAATAGCACACAACAGTACGTGGCATTTTATCTACTTCAGGGTATCTGAAAATGTTTATAAGACTTCTGAAAACTGGTTCTGGTGAGAGCTACAGCACGTCCATATTGCTAGAAATTGTCACTTCATCTGTAAATTGTGCTCTTTCACTATCAATTTGTGCTCATGCAATACTAAAACTCAGAAAATGTGCCCAGAAGTGCTTGCTACCAGTGAAAACTCCCAAACGGAGTGAAAAATAGTTGACAAGTGTTTTGATGAAACGACAGTCACTTTGGACCCACTGAGGAACGGGCTCAGAGGCTACCACTAGCCTCAGTGGAACAGCAGTGCTGCAGTACAGAGCAGCCATTTAATATACTGGAAGGTATTTTTTAAAGCAAACTTAAATGATGAGAATCCTGAAGCCAGTCCCGCATCTATTTTGAGGACTGTTTGCCACAGTGGCTCCCACTGCAGAGAATTAGCCAACTACTCAAAAGAGACAGGTGAAGAAAGGAAAACTAGCTATCCAGATTTTTAAACACAACTAAAAGTAATAAAGAAGAAAGAATAAGAAGAATGTCATCCCATAAATTTGTTCCTGGTCACAAGCCTGCCCAAGGTGGGACTTAGGGACGGGCTCACAGCTTGCCCATAGCTGGCTTCCCAGCAGAACTACGATTCCAAGCTACCACATCAAGAGCAGTCACTTGTCCTGATATGTTTTTTTAAATCAGTGAAAATGATCGCTGATACCTGTGTTTCTGTTGCTGGCTCTAGTTACAATAAGAGCTGTATTTGGGTATGTTCAGGGATGTTCAAAAAGAGGTTGGATGAGAGCAGAACAGGGTGGCAGCAGGAAGTTCCCAGGCAAAAAGCCCTCTCAATCTTCATGAAAAATGTCAATAGCAAAGCAATTCAGAGACTCAACACAGTAAGAGGAAAAACTCCTATAAAAATCACTTGTTTAGGAACAAAGCCAACTTGTAAAGTGTTTACATTAGCAACACTAGAAAAGATGGGTACCAAGAGTTATTTGGCAGCTTGCATCGGCAGAAAGCTCAAATGCAGAAAGAGAATCCATTAGTAACTCCCTCGGGGGAAAGCAGGGCTGGGATTCGCGCTCTCACTGCATTTAATCATGCCAAGACGATCCGAGAGCTGAGCAGCTCCAACAACGGGTAAGTGAGAACCCCACGCCTCTGCGGGGGGCCAGGCTGGGAGCTGGGCGATGCCCCCGCGGCGGACGCGGGCTGGGGCGAGCGGGATGCGAGCCCACTGCAGCCGGCAGGGAGGACGCAGCGGTTCGGAGCCAGGGAGCGCAGCAGCTCGGGGCCCCGGTCCTGCAGAGCGAACCAAGGCAGGCTAGAGGCAGCCCCGGCTTGTGCGGCCACTGCACGGGGCGAATCGCAGCTGCAGGGCGCTGCCGGGATGGAGCATTCCTGTCCCGAGGAGCCAGACGAGATTACTGTATATGGGCAAGCGCTCCCTGCGACGGGCTGCTCCCCGGCAGCAAGCAGGCACCCTCCGGCTGCGGGCCCAGCGCGAGGCCTCTGTCTCGCGGCACGCGAGCAGAGGGGCAGAGCCAGGCGGGAGAGGCGAGAGAAGGCCCACGAACGCATGGGCAGCAAGCACCTTTCCTTCGATTTTGGTCGCTTTTAACCTTCGAACGGATCTCGAGGCGCAGGCTCCCGGCACCCACGCCCTTCGCTGTGTGCCTCCACAAGCGCGTAAGCCTAGCGGCGGGACAGTGGCTGCCCCGGCGGAGTCACCCAGGGCAGAGCTGCCACAGGGAGAAGCTGCGACTCCCCCGACACTCAGAACTGAGCCCTGGCGGACAGGTGCTGCGGAAGGGCCGGGCGCAGGGACCATCACGCACGCCCGCCATTTCCGAGTCCCACGGCCGCTGGCCTGCCTGTGCCCGTGCCCCCCGGCACGGCGAGGGCTGGCGGGGACTGGAAACCGCTCACGCCTCGTCTCAGACACGCATGGGAACGCCAGCCGGACCTCTGCGCTCAGACGCGGGATCTCCCGGGAGGAGCCGGGAGCAGGCGGTTTTCACCACCGTTTGTAAGACTTGCACTGGAGCGCTGCCTGGGGCACGCCAACTTCAGCAGGGCTGCCCTGGCCCGACGCTAGCTAGGAGGGCAGATCAGCTCCGCAGGCACTCTGTGCAGGGCACGTAATGTTCTCTTACTAACAAAGCGGTACGATCGGCTGCAAAGGATGTAACCTGGCATATTATACTCTTTGGACTATTGGTTTCTCTGCAGCGCACACCAGACCCCAGCTCTGCACCTGCTCTTACCCAGGCTAACCCAGGGCCAGCACAAAACCCTGCACAGCTCGAGCAGAGCTCTGCCTGTGTGGACTCCGCTCAGCACCACGGCTGGAACAAAGCTTTGCCCCCACACTCCTTTTTTCCTTCTTTTTCCACAGTTTTAAAATCAGAACTGAAATCAAGCCAAGCTGAGGTCATGACTGTTCTTCTGCTCTGAGCTTCCTGCTGCCGTAACAGAACACGTGTCACAGTACGGGGAAGTGACAGATTGGCACATCATGGAATAGGTGCTAGAGAAACCACGCAGTTCTTGAAGCAAAAGATTTCTTCTCCCCCCCTCAAAAAATAACCCACTTAATTCACATTTTCTCTCTATACTGTATATATATATATTATATATAGACACAATTTTCTGGTAAACATTTACAAGATATGTTTGCAACATCAAAAAGATATATCTCCATTTGCATAACAATGCACACGCACATACTTCAGTATACAAGGACACACGGTAATGTACAATCAATAAATAAATACTTTTTTCCCCCAGAAGTTATTCAAAAAACACTGCTATTGAGCGGCCCAAAGACACTCTCAGTTAATACAGACAGCAAATATTGTGCAGATTTTCTTGGCCATTTTTGTTTAAAAACCAAGAAAAGAAAAAACAGAAGCCTGAAAGATAAAGTGTCAGCGATGTTGCTTGTTAAGACTGTTAAAGTTAACCTATTGGTTGTCCCTCAGAGAGGGAAGGGCAGAGCACTTTCCCTTCCCCTTTGGAAGAGGTTATGCAGGCAGATGTTCACCTGTCCCAGGACCGAGAGGGAACAGAAACAGGCTGGTAGGGAGGGCATGAGCTTCCCGCTTTATGGAAAGATGAGAAACTCACATGGAAACTTGCAGATTCAAAGCCCAAATGCTTCTGTTTCCTGTGCTACTACAGACTGCAGACCAAGCACTCTTTGGAGGTTTCATGCAGAAAACTTCCTCTAAAATAATTTCCTAGACTGTTGGTACACCTTTTGCTTGTTGGAATTATAAGAAGTAAAAGGCTCCCCATTACCCTCACCCCCTGCTGCAGTCCTCTTCCCCACAGGTTTTGGTACGCACTACTGTTGCCTACTTTTTATAGCTACAACCTCTGTGTCCCAGAATTGCAGAAAGACTAGCTGATTTACTCAGAAACTGCCAACTGCTTCACCACATGCTGCAGAACTTTTCTGAAGCAACAGTTTTCTCTTCTGCAACTCCATATCTTTTTTCTTCAAGCAACATCTAACACATGCCACAAGTAAATACAAAATGCAGTCAGCACAGACAAATGTTCCGCAGAGGAAGGGAAGGGCCCTTTTCCCTTCTGGCGAGCAGCACTCCATCAGCAAGAGAAGAGCAGGCCCTCATCTTGCAGAGGGGAGGAGGACAGCACGCACACATCATACATTGCATGGAGGGGGAACACAGATTTTTGCAGCAAAACTTGAGAGAAAGTACCTTATAGAGCTACAGCCCAGTGTCTTCCCTGCTGCTGAAAGCACACATTCACGGCAGCCTTCTGTGGCCATGGCAAAGCCCTCCCTGGCTGAACTGGACCTGCCAATAACCTACACCTCTCCTTTTCCTTTCTCTTTTTTTTTTTTTTTTTACCTGAGTTAAAAAATGAATCCAAACCCTCCATCATACAGCCATAGCATGACACAGAAGCTCAGCTCTCACGCTGGTAGTGCTGGAGAGGCACTTCATGCAGTGTGCTCCAGGGGTGCGATGCTGGAGAGCCACTGCAGGAAAGGCGGCCACAGAAGTGCGTCTTCCAAAAGCAAAGACCGCTTAGGGACCTTGGGCTATTTGGTCCTTCACAGGCATGTGAAACCAGCCCAACAAGGCCTAACCGGAGACTTTCAGTGCACTTAGAGGGCTTTGCAACCAGCCCCGTAAGTACAAAGAAAACCTGGAGGCACCAAGGGGATTGTTTGCACTGTTTAGACTTAAGCAGCTGGTCTTTTAATTAATAGAGAAAGAGACAGGCACCTTCAGAGGGAAAAGTCAGGACAGTCACCTACGTGAGGAGTTCTGACTTGCCTTCCAAGGAGCCCTCCCCTAACACGGGTTGCAGAAAAACGATCAGGAGACCACACTCCTAACACGAGCAGCTAGAGTAAGGCAGGTACAAAAACCTCAAGTCTAGAGTTTCCAGACGAGGCTAGGACCAGATTTTTCAGTGTTCAGAGTGTGTTACAGAGGCTGGATTTTGAAAGAGAAACCCAATGCTGAATTTGGAGCTCTTCCGAAAATCCATCCACAGACAAAACTCTTGTGTGCTCAGATATTGTAGTAACAAACAACGTAAAAATCCCAGGGAGAGAATAGAGCCCTAAAAATACTAAAGGGGATGCTATGCATGAAGGGACAAGATCAAAAGAAGAGGAATTTCTGTGATCGAAGTCCCTCTCTGTTACTGGCAGAACCTCACAACATTGGTAAGAAGCTGAGTATTGGCAGCATCCCTGTCTTGCCCGGGCTTGCAGGGCTGGCCGGCTTCCCCGTGCCACGGGTAACCGCTGTTGAAGGAAGCAGCTTTATTTCCTCGCAACAAAGGCTGTAGAGCCCGTCGGCCCCAGGGAGGGCTGGCAGCCCCGCTCTCCCAGACCCCCAGCTCTGACCTGGGATGCTGGCAACTGCCTTTGCAGTTGTGGTGGTAACCCACGTGCTGCACCTCTGCTGAGGCAAGGCAAAGAAGCGACTGCCTGGGTCCTGCTTCCAAAGCAAGTCTTTAGCAATAAAATGCAATTGTACAGATCTTTGGTTAAGTCACTGGAGAATGCTGCGAAGATCTGAGCCGGGGCCCCCGGACCTAACACTGAACACAGCATTTGGAGAGCTATGGGTACTTCCAGTTTAGACAGCAGCATGTGTCCAACTACCTTACTTCCACAGGTGTGGCACACCGAGAAAAAGGAGAGGGAGAGGAAGCATTGAAGGGGAGTCCCGGCTCTTTGTCTGGATGCCTCGTCTTCCCCATGTCCTTCACTTGTTCTCGATCAGAGTCTGGACTTTATACACAAGGTCCCGAGCCAGCTTCAGGATCTGCTTGGTGTTGTGCCGCTCAGCCATTTCTGGAACACAGACAGAAGGAACCCACAAAGAGGCTAGACCCGAGCAGCCCAGCGTCTTGAGGAGTCCCCCCAGGCCTCACCGCTATCTCCTTCACAGCCGAGCTTCAGCCAGCAGCTGAAGCTGTGAATTAACAACCAAGTCCCCAAGCACCATCCCTTGTACAGACACCTGACTCTGAAGGGCCATCATTAAGGAGCTCATCTCGGTATGATTACAACCTGCAGGAAGCACAACCTATGCTCACAGCTCCCTTCGAGCACAGATAAGGCAGGCTGTGGCCAAGGACGGCTCCCCAGGCATCGTCTGAACCCCTCAGAGGCCAGAGATCTCTTTACCATCACGTTCCAAATATCAGCATTGCACAACCATACACTGCTCTGTTCGTTTTCAACATCTACCAGTGTAGTCAAGACATGACTGTCTATACCCAGACAGACGTGCTGCCTACATCTGAGCAGCTGCCACAAATTCAGCCAACAGAACACAAGCTGTACCATTGAAAAACTTGATGATGTCTGTAAAATCCATGTTGTTCTCCAAGATTATGTCCCGGTACATTTCCACCAAAGCCAGGGCTATGAAGAGCACATAGTGTGTGGATGAAACATGTGCAGCTGCCCAGATGGTCTCCCAGACGGCGAACACGTCATCATACACCAGCTCTGTTAACAGAGGAAAAAGCCCAGCAGTCACTACACCAGCCACAGGCTTACAATCATCCTGACTCACAGCATTCACAGCAGCACTGGGGAGCATGCTGGTGGTTTCTTCCCACAAGAACCTGTTCCAAGGAATAAGTCAAGTCATCTGCAGAGACAAATATTCTGGCCTGCAGCAGGTGGTACAGTCTTCAGGACATAAACCTGCTGGAGGCTCACCAGCAGCTCTGGCACAACAGGTTCTGTATCTAGACAGAAAAGTCAGCCACAAACCTACCAGGGAAAAGCAAAACAGGAACATGTGGCAAAAAATTAAGTTCAAACAACTGAAGTTGCAGAATGTATTGAGAAGTGTGGAAACATCACAGACCCTGCCTTCCCTCCCCTTCGCTGGTCTCAACAGTCTCCCTCCCTGCACACACCTCTCTTGAAGTCCAGGAGAAACCACCGGTAGCAGAAGTAGAAATGAGTGTAATCACCATTCTGGTGCATCAGCTCAAAGAGCTCAGAGTCCAGAATCTGCCAAGAAAAGCAACAGGAAACTCATCAGTGCAGACCGGAGGCACCAGCCACTCCTCTGCCTGCTTCCCTCCTTCCCACTGCTCTCCTCCCGCACCACGCCATCACTCACCCAGCTTCGCCCTCCTTTGCAACCCTGGCACCCGTTACTCGCAGGCTCTCTTTACAGCCTCCCTGCTCTCCTCCTGCTTCCTAACACAGAAAACTCCTCTCAGCCCGTCCCGCTGAGGCCCCCATCCCAAGAACAGCTGTCCCCCACTGGTTTGAGAGGCTGCTGTTGCTGTGCCAGGACCCCCCTACCTGGATCAGGGATCTCATGTTAGCAAAGTGGGTGTCCATGGCTCCCCCATGGGGGAAATTCTGATTCATCCTTTTCATAAGCTCAGTGAAACAGCTGAAAGCCAGAGCCTCTGCACAGGGAAGAGAGAGAGAGTCACTGCTCCGCTGCACGGGCGCTGCTGCATTTGCACTCGCGCGTGACCACGCCTGCCACGCACAGGTGGCAGGAGCATCCCTCCCCACTCCATGCACACAGGACCAGGGGTGCACAGCAGGGACTGGCCCTGGAAGCACCCCAAGGCTCCCCGCCTCTGGGCACGGGACCCCCTCCTGCGAAGGGCAACCAGCCCAGCAGACCCCCCCACGCACTCCCACTACAGTACTGGAGAGCAGGACAGAGCCACCCACTCACCGTCATCCAGGATGACCAGGAGAGGAGCTAGCAGGTCACACATCCCCTGCACGTAGCCGATCTCAATGTGCTGCCAGATGTAGCTGTGAGAGCAGCAAAGGCGGCGTGAGCCCCCCCTGCCCCAGCACCAGTGCCACAGCCCGCCGCCCCGCTGGCACGTGCTCTGCCTTTGCTTCTCAGATGCTGGTGCGCTCTACAAGCTGCCGTCAGCGCACGGCTGCGGGCAAATCAGACCTGTTTATTCCGTTACACCTATGCCCCTCTCCTCTACAGCCAGCTTGTAAATGATTAAGTTCCCGTGGTGACTTTCAGGTAAGCCATGCATGGCACAGCCCTAGATCAACACTGTGCAAGGACTGTTGCACGGAGATCAGAGCAGGGAAAAGTGAAATCAGAAAGCACAGCAAGGTGGGGATGGCTGGGCAAAGGGCAGAGACTGACAGAGTTTATTCGTCTCCCATTCTCACCCTTCCCCTTGATTCATCCTCTTGGCTGGGGAAAGCCTGCCTCTGCACAACACCGCCTGTTTCGCTTCCCTGGACCCAGCGTCCCAGGAAGCAATCAGCCCTGCAGAGAGATCTTCCCATATTTGGTAGCAAGTCAAAATGTGTTCAGAAAGGACTCCGATCCACTGCTGGCACAAGGAAACAATCTTTTCCATTCTGCCCGCTAGTTTTCCAAATTCTGCTATATTGTAGGTCTCATCTCAGCAGAGATCTCCAACTCTGGCTGCCAGATAAAGTGACAGCTCTAATGAAACAGCAGCTTCTCCTCATATTTGCAAGATGAGTAATAATGTTTTAGCCTTCACTGCCGCTGAAGCAGCCACAGCTGCTGAGCTGGAGCTGGTTTCAGTCGGTGAATGTCACACAGCAACCTCTTAGTCACAGGGATAAGCAAAGAGAATCAGAAACGCACCCAGGTATTCCTGTCTCCTGGGTTCTTCTGTAGGCACTAATCACTAGGCTGTTTCAGATATTTCTCATTAGCACTAGAGCTCTGCGGGCTGATCCTCATTAAAACAATTTTCCAGGCACACTCCAAGAGCAGGTGGGCTGCACTGCGTTCACACGCATGGGCAGCCCCAGGGAGCCCTCTGCTTTGGCCCAATCCAGGCACGTAGCAGTCACAGGGCAAAGCAGCACGGGACAGGACTGCTGGACTCCTCGGTCTGGTAACCACAAGGTCCCTGGAGCTGTGGCCCCAGTTCTGTGATGATGAGGGGATTTGGGGGAGGAAGTCAAGGAGACAAACTCAGTAACGAGAACAAAGTTTGAGGCTCCAGTCTGAAGATGAGTTCAGGGAAACCAAGCAGCACTGTCAGGAGCCTGCTCCCAGCACCCTGCAGGGAGGCTGGGCAGCCCTCTCCCTGACCCCCGCAGCTCCCACCTGCACATGATGTTGCGGAGCTTCTCCAGGTTGGCAGGGGTGAAGTACCAGTAGTTGCGGTCGCACCGCTGCACATCCTTCTCAATGCGGTGCAGGTTCACTGTGTACATGTCCAGTAGCTCTGGCTGCCCAAAACAAAAGCAAAGTTAATTTGTTTTCAAATTAAAAAAAAAAAAAAAGTTGCAAGGGCAAAGGAGCAACAGGACAGAGTTTGGGTGGAAGCTGGACAGCCCCTGTGCACATAACTGCAGGATTAGCACAGGGCAAACACAGGTGGGACACTCACAAAGAAGCCCACTCAGTGAACAAGTAAATACTCACAGAGTAGGTGACACCCGTCGAGGAGACAGGAGATGCTTCACTGTTGGCCAGATCAGCTACAGCCAGTGAATCCAGCTGCGGGTACAAACTCTCCATCTCTGGCTCCTCAGAGAGGTTATCTTCGCTCTCCACCAAGCTTTGCTTTTCAGCTTCACTGTCTGCCCAGCTCTCCACCACAGTTAGGGCCACAGCATCACGACCACGCAGGACCCCTGCCGAGCTCTCAACAACAGAAACGAAGTCCACGCTTCCACCAGCTGGAAATTCACCTTCCAGGCTGTCCTGACCCTGCAGCTTTTCCTCCTGCAAGGCACCGTCCAGGTCCTGCGGGGCTGGCACATCGGCCCCACCGGCCTTCCCCTGTGAACTGGCCGAGGACTTGGTGGTTTCCAAGGCGCTGTCCTCGTTGCTGAAGCTGCGCTCCGAGAATCCTGATGCGATGGAGAAGTTCTGGGAAGAGGGGTGGCCAGAATCAGGCGAACATGTGCCATTGGGAACAGTTCCATTGGGGCAAAACCTAAAATTGCCATCTTCCAGTTGAGCATCTGCTTCAGTCTGTTCCACCTCATCAACCGATTCAAACACCTGCACAGGGCGAGCAGAGCCCATGAGAGCGAGCAAGCCCTCTGCATTTGGCAGCTCTTGGGGATGTAATGGCCATGTTCCCAGCAGCAGGGAGGGAGGAAGATCTACTCTGAAGAGAATTATACATAGGAGTGCATTTCCCTAGATACACACGAGTTTGCTCCAAACGCGTTGACAGCCAGGTAAGCAGCAAGCTGCTCTTACTTCTCATTAGTGCTCCAGCCCCGAAATGGGATGCCAGCAAGCACCCGACAGCCAGAAGTCCCACAGTGACAGTGATGCACCTCGATCCCCAAGCGAAGTGCAGCACAGACCGCAGCACATTCACGTGCAAGTCCAGGGAGAGCTCGCCGCGGCCAGCAGCGCTGGGCTGGGCCAGGCACTCGCGGTTTCTGCAGGGCTCACGTAAGCAACCAAAAAGGCTCAGAGGACCTGAAGGCATTTTAACTTACTAGTGCTGTGCCTGGCTGGGCCTCCGCGCCTTCGCTATAGCGAAAGTCAGCTTCAGCCTCAGCATCTAGCTCTGCCCCGTTTTAACCAGACTCTTGGAGGAATTTCTGGGCACAGTGATGGGACAACTCTGAAGATGTCCTCAGCCTTCAGGCTCCCCTGCTTTCATTTGGCAGGTCAGTGCCTGGTCATGTGCACAACTCAGAGCCCCCTGTCCCTGCTCCAAAGGACTACACTTTACTCAGCATAGTATATTGGGCAGAATGTCATTTAAACTGGCTGATTAAACACATGGTTACTAATATATGGGGCGGCCAAGGGCCCTCATGTGTGAAGGCCACGTGTGGGCTGGTCCTTCGAGCCTGGGCAGAGCAGGCTGGTGAATATCCAACACCGCCACGCGGCACACAGTCCTGACCTTAGCGGCTCCAGAGGCAGGTTTGTGAGTCATTTACCTCCTCCAGCCACAGCTTCTGTTTGACAGAAACCATTATGGTCACTGAGCAGTGATCACCCCAAGAGAGGGGAGGGAGCCCTGTGCCTTGGGGGGGCAGAGTCTGAACGGGCAAGAGGGGACAAAACGCTGCCACTTACCTGCGTGCTGGAGCTGGAGTCGCTCTGCAGCCGGGCATGATTCTGCCGGCCAGAGCTGCAGCTCTGCGAAGACTGCAAGACAGAGAGAAAAGGCCAGTGAAAAGGCGAACAGCATGGTGTCTGGAGTGGGGGGACGCTCAAGCCGCGCTATCACAGGTGGGCACACCTGTACGTAAAGAATGACTGGAAAAATGCATCCAATAAATTCTCCTATTCGACCCATGAAATACATTCACATCACATCAGCTCTGCTGTGCTGATTTGTCACACAGAGCAGCACCCTGCCTCAGTCTGCCACTGACATTTACTGCTGGAGAAGATAACAAAAAAAGTCCCAGGCCAATTCAGTTGTTCAAACACTGTATGTTTGGGTCTGAAATGAACTGCTTTCTTCTGGCCTTTTCTTCTGGTCACGCTGTCTCCCTAGAGTGCAAATTTCTACTAATTTCAGTCCTAATTTGGCAGCAAAGCGATTCACCCAGTCTTAGTTTACATAAACGATGAAGTCACAGGCTATAAAAACAACCCTTCTAAGCATATTAATGTTTTTTCCTTTTCTTGAAGGACAAATATTGATGCTTTAAGCCAGACTCTGTCAAGGCAGCCCTCCTAAAAGTCAACAGCACCATTTTCTGGCTTGCAGCTGAAGCACAGAAGGAAGCGTTAGGCTTTGCAGCAACCAGTTCAGTGCTTTGCCTCGTGGATTCCCTCTGAGCAAAGAGCCTTCATGCAAGAGCGAGTCCTCCCTGTTATCTGAGCTGCCCCTGCGCAGGGCTTATCACAGCGCAAGAGCCTGCAGCTGCTCACACTGCACGCAAACCTGGATGTACAGAGCATTGCAGTTACATCACACAGAAACAATAGGGTTTTAACAAAACACGGCACTTTCAGAACGGCAGCAGGAGCTGTCCCCACCCTAGCATTGTGGGTGTTTGCTGGGCAGGGCTCTGATGGAGAGAGGAAGGGCGACAGTTTTCCTCCATTACCATGGGAGCATTTTATAACAGGAAATTTCAGGTTAAGATGGGAAAAGGGTGAAACTTTGCATGTATTAACTCTGCCAGCTCCCCTAGCAGTGCATGTTCCTGGAACAGGCAGTGAATACAAACCAAGAACCACAGTGGAGATGCTGCAGGGATGGGAATGATTCACAGAGCTACAGCAATGCCGACCGAGCAGCCTGCTTCTGCTCGCCTGTGTCACCTCCGCTCCTGCGCAGCGCTCCGACTTGCCCTCCCTGCACACACACACGTAGCCCCATGGCTGCGCTGGGCTCATTCCTTTCCAAAAGCACCCACACGGACTCCCTGGAGGAGATCAGACGAAGGCTCCTCGGGGCAGGCCCAAAGCTGAGTGCTGCACCTACGGGACCCTCTTCGGCTCGGCCTCCATTCGCCTCCCGTGCCCAGGTGACACCGGTCACCTGCTGCTCACTCTGCTGTGCCAAGCTGTTTTTCAAGGACAAAACCCACACGGAAACACTCCCTGAACTCTGCTCCCAGGACTTAGTTTCCTTTAGCAGACCTTCCCCTCTGCACCCGTTGGTTTGGGCTGTGGAGCTGTCACCTCGCCGCACTCTATAAGCCAGTCCCACAGAGCTGGGGCCCACGTCTGACCCAGGCCTGTCCCAGGAGGGCGAGGTGTACCAAGGCCGAGCCCCTCCGCCCGCTTCACAGCCCGTCCTAGAGCCAGCCCGCAGCCTTCCTCTGGGCTGTGCTGATGGACAAAGGAGTTAAGAAGCCCACAAGCTTGTTTCACAGCCCCTTGGTACCAAAAACGTGGTCTTCCTCCAACACTGACTTCCATGCAGCTAATCCTGATGTGCACCAAGAGTGCAAACTGGGTTACGAACACCTTTGTTCTCCAGAAATACCAAGGGATGCTTCAGAGGACCAGCCAGTGTCTGGATTTGGAGCCGCTGCCCTCTGCCAGGACCCGCTGCCTGCTCCCTGCTGCCCGCTCCCTGCTGCCCCGTCAGGCCCTGCGTGCCCAGCACCCCCATGCTGGGTGATGGCTCCCAAATGCAGAGCTGTTCAGTGCTGCTGTGGGCATGGGGCTCTAAGAACCTAAGCCAAGCCATCTCCTTAGACCTCCAACAGACCACACGGGCTTCAGTCAAAACCTCTCAGTGTGGTACAATACAGTAGGGAAACTGGGGTAACACTGCAGGAGATGCCCACTCCAAATTCTAAACACTCTGGAAGAGCAGATGAAAGAAAACGGCAAGAAAGCTCCAATCCTAACTTGCATGGAGTATGAGGAGCAATGCACAGAGGCAGGCAGAGGTCAGGGAAGGAGGATGAGCAAGAACCGCCTCTGTCTCTCCCTGCGGCACAGGCTGACACGGAGCCTGGGTGGGGACAGCCCTCCCTGAGCCCCCACACCCTCACCTCGTTGCTGATCGTTGAGTCTCTGTGCATCATCCTCTGAATGTGGGAGTCCAGACTGGCCCCAGAGGAGCACTTGGCCAGAGCTGCTGCGTGCGACTCCTTCTCCCTCTGCCGGACGATGGCCTCGCAGCCCAGCCACTCTGCCATGGTGTGCTCGTAGCACGTGCGGATCTGGTCGTCGGCCTGCAGCATTGAGAGACAGAAGGTCTCTGAACGGCTGTCCCCAGAGAGCCCAGAATCCTGCACCTCCTCCATCCCCCTGCACAGACAAGTCGAGTGCACGCTTGCATTAACTACGGCTCAATGGGACATAAAATCACCTGATCTCCTGCACAGCCTGACCCTTTTGTGAGGAAACCTCACAAAAATTAGGATGGAAAAATGATCATCCACCTCCTTCCTGCCTTCCAGAGGCACTCAGGACACTCTGATGGGAGCAACCAGCAGCTGCACAGGGTAACATCGAGCTTGGTCCTATCAATTCCTGCTTATCTATCCTTTCTCCCACTTCCTATCTACAGCTACAGTACAAAGGGGACAAAACGGTCAGCGTGGACTCTGGCATCCAGATGCTGTGAGCTGGGAAACATCCATGGCACACCAATGCAACGCACCAGGTTGCTGAGCTGCCAGCATGCTCATACCAACCTCTTTCCTTTCTGCTTCTGTCATTCCAAACTGATAGTGGCCCAAAAGGAAAGGCCAGACAGCCTTCCTGATCTCGTGCTGGATCCCACCATAGTAGATCAGCCGTAGCAGCTCCTGGTCCTCATAACTCTGCGGGAAGAGCTCCAAGTCAGCACAGACACAGCCAGGACTGCAGCCCATCGGCTGGCAGATGCTAGGGCCGCTCCAGGCTGGCCACACCACCTTCCAGCACCCAGAGTACTGCCAAGATGCTGGCCACCCGCATGCTCATTCACTACAGATGCTCTCTCAGATCTCCACCTGGGCTTAAGTACAGCCAGAGGGCCCTGCAGATGGACATTTTGGGAAATACTGGCTCACTACAGACAGAAAATGGCCCACCAAAGTTACCCAAGGTCACTGCTGTGCCTCTGTGCCCCAGAAGAGTGTCCTGACAGTGCTGGCCCTACCGTGCTGTCCTCCAGATACTTCTGCCATACGTCCACAGTCAGTCCCGAGCTAGCACTGCAGGGCACATCAGGAGACACGATGTTGTGGTTAACCAGTGCAGAGAGGTGGGTTCGCACCGTGGAGAGGTGTCTGCAGTAGGCCAGCCCTGCATCAGACAGAAGCAAACACTCACCTGGGGAGCTCAGGAAGTCACAAGGGCAAAGTGCAGGGGACAGTTCTGATGAACCTGGTCCCTGCAAGAGATCCTCTCAAGTCGCATCCAGCCTAAGCAGCAAAGCAGGGTGTCTACTGGAACAAGCTGGCATCTCATTGTCTTGTACCACCAGCACTGCTGCTTGCTGGGCTGAAGTCTGATCCTCAGATCAGAGTTCAGCTGTCTGCTCCCAATCCTGAACATGTGCACGTGGGGCCCTGCATGCAACAGACTGATTCCAGTTCCCCTAGCCACTATCCTGCCGCCTCAGCACCACTCCTAGCCTTGAGCCCAGGACCTTATCCCTTGCCCATCACACATCTCAAGGCATCATGGACGTGACAAGTACTCACAGCCATAGAAAGCCCGTGAGAGGATCTGGTACTTCATATTGTCACACAGGAGCTTCAGCGGAGCTCTGCCAATAAAAACACATCAGATGTGAGGAGAGGAAAGGCTCCCACACCCTCAAGCCCCTGCTTTGATCTGACTGTTCAAGCTTTGCCTTCACAGATGCACCACAGGACCTCTGCTCAGCTTGGGAGCAGCAACTCTTGCTGCCAGGACACAGAATAGCCGAGATGTCCCAGACAAGGAGACAAACCTCACTTCAGCCTGGGCACGTCCCAGTGGCGCCTGCAAACAGTCCCTGGACACGTGTGAGGCTGGAGACACCACTTATGCCATAACTGCTCTAGTTTGGCCATCCACTGAATTCAGCTGGGCTCTCAGCTGTAAGCCTTGTTTTATCTTACCTGTGTTTCTCTAAGCAAGCAGCAGCAGAGCCATCATACCTTTCGTGGCTGCAGCCATTGGATGGCCCACCATCAGAAGAGCCGCTCTGAGAGCAGGAGGAGCAGGAGGACTTGCGGGTGTTGGGTTGCCACATGGGAGGCAGGCCAGCACCCTGTGTGTCCATCAGGTCCTGGGGCACTGTAAGAGGGCAGAGAGAGGAGCATCAGCCACTGCCTGGCACTGCCCCTGGACTCAGGTGGGCCACAGGAGGCTGACAGAGGCATTTTGATCAGCAGATGCAGCGTCCCACGCTCTTCCCAAGGAGACTCCAGCAACCGGATAGGACCCACACCAGGTGATCATAGCACCAGCACCGGTGAGCTCAGGAGAAAGGAAAGGAAACAAAAAGCATTGATGAGAGAGCAAGAGAACTATCTGCTAATTAACTGCAGTGCCTTCAGCAAACTAATCTTAAACCACTGCATGCTGATTGAGGCAGAAAACAAGCACCCAACCCAGACAGAATTGAGACAGGGGGCTGCAACAGACTCTGTCACAAAGATAAGAAAAAATATGATTGAAAACAACCACTGTCCCAGGAAGAGTGGATCACTGGAAGGGAAAAGCCCCCATCTCTCAGACACCAGGATCCCACTCAAGCTTCAGGGAAAGACGGGAACATCCAAATCACAAGATAGGACATAAAGACTTTGATGAAGAGGTTGAGAGGGACAGCAGGAGCAAGCAGCAATTTTTGTTGTCATTTGTTAAATCCCTGCTTAAACTCAGAAGTGCTATTGCAATGGCCTCAGGTTCTGCTCGAGTACCGCCCTGCACGTTGGCCAGGTACAGACACGCTGCAAGGTGAGCATGCAGCCCTGAGAGCCTGGCTGCTGTTCTGACCTGGAACAGCTCCAGCCCTTCAGTCCTGGGCCTCCCTAGGAAAAGGCCATCACGATGAAGGTGAAGTGTGGGATGCAGACAATGGTTAATGAAAAATAATCCTATTTGCTCCTCCTTGGAAATGAAATCAGGTCTCACCAACCCTACCTGCTTGTAATATTGAATAACTGCTGATACTGGTAAGATAAAAACTGAAATGTTCTCATTAAAGCCCCTTCTCTTTCCCTCATACTGAGCAGGTGCTGATGGGTCAGTGACAGCAGTGACAGGGGACACCTCAGCAGGAATTGTCAAGTGACAACACAGGCAAGCACTTGTACCAGACACAAATGACAGCTGCATTACACTGATGCCGAGTGGCCCCCAGAGCTGCAAGGGGGGGTCGGGATGTGGCAGATTGATTCGGAGACCATTTGTGGATCACCACCGTCTTGCTTGCAGCTGGAGTCCTTGCAGTCTTCCTTCTCCCAGCAGTGATGGAGATCACAGACACAAGGAATGGATGAAAATTACCATTAATGGTAACTAGAGACACAGAGACAGGACAAGGGCACAAATGAATGGGGGAAAGAAGAACCTGTAGAGAAGAAAGAACTGATGCAGTCCCACCCTCCTCTGGGAAAATCTACAGGAACCACACAGATTTCAATGACGCCAGCTGAGGAGATTGCAGCAATTCATTTAACAGAAAATTCTGCCCCCAGCACAGAATTTTAAGGGGTAGATCAAAAGGAAGCTACAGAAAGGAGCATCTCTATCAGCTATTTTAGCCTCAATCAGATTTTTATCTGACTCACTGGATTGTGTTAGTCAGCTAAAGGCAGAGGGAACTAAGTATAATCTTTAGTGATGTTATGGAGGAGTCACAGGAGATGCCTTTGCCCCCCTTCTAGCCTCAAAAGTATAGGAACAAGTTTTTGATCAAATTTTATAGCTTTTTAAAAGCACTCCGTAAGTTTTCTATTGCAGTCTTGGTTTTCCCCTTTACAAAGCCATCTACAATGTTTCCAGAGGTCAAAAAAGTGTTCTTGGTATCCCAGAGAAGAGTGAAGACAAATGTGCAGGCACTTCAGCCAAGTACATTGTTCTCATCATTCACAATTGGACATTAGGAGAGTTCTGTTCTGGTGAATTCGGCAGCTTCATCTCCCTGCCCTGAGTGTTAGGGGATGAAGATATGTGGGTCAAGCCTGGTGGTACACAGAGAGGGCTGCTGCTACCTGCCCTTTGTGCTGCAAAAGCAACACTGAAGGGATATAGCTGGATTTAATACAGCACTTGCTGAGTTGGCCTGGTGATAGCAAGAGGAGAATCAACCCTGGAGGCCTGTAATAGTGAAAAATGATCCCATCCACAGATACCCTTGAAGGAGGAAGAATGCTCAGGAACATGACCAAAGGGAAGCTCACTACTGAAATAATGTGCAAGAATTTTTTTTCCAACCAGACAGGCACTCAAGGCCTGTTCTGCAGTTACAGAAATGAAGTTTTCACTGGCAAGTGAAAGGTAGAAAGCACATGATGTTCAGTAAAAGGCAGTACTGTTATAAGCAAAGCCTGTTTCTCTGGAACCGCTCCCTGTTGCAATTTGCAATGCACCCATCAGTGCTGTGTCCCTGGTTGCTCATACACCTGGTAATAACCCACCTGAAATGTTCTCTGCCAATGCACTCACCAAATTCAGACTGTGTCCCCGGGTAGATTATTCTGAAAACATAGTCTGTGGCTTCGTCATCTTCCTTGTCGGATGCAGACTCGGAGGAGCCCTGGGGACTTCGCTTCCGCAGCTTGGGAAACACCTTTCCCTAGTGAACAAAACCTGCTCTTCACAAAGCCGCCCCACCACGCAAGGCAGCGTGGTCGCTGCCTCGCTTGCCAAACTCCTGCCCAGCAAGAGCATGTGCTTTGTAAGCCTGGATGATGTCTGCACGTTCCCTGTGCTGGAGCAGGTCTTTGGATTAAGCTTTTGATTACACAGAGAATACATAACTCTGTTTATGCACACGGTATGTGTAATCCGCGCAGCATGACAAGGTCCATGAGAACCAAACCTCCCACGCCTTGCGGGTGGCTCTCCCATACCACCTCCCCTCCTGCAGGCACGGAGACCGTGTTCCTCTCACGAGGGCCAAGAGGTGCAAACGGTATGCGACTTGCCCAGCCCCGGGGTGCCTACCTTTCCCCGTTGTGACCAGAGGGGTGGGTCCAGCTGCCCGTGGGGCAGGAGGCCATTCTCCAGGCAGGACAGGAACTGCAGCAAGTGCCCTCCTTTGGGGAACCGCAGTGGAGGCCTCTGGATCCCATCCTGGCTCACCAAGACTACTGTTCCACCACTGTCTACTATTAGCAACAGTGACGGCAGAGAGAAGACACACACATGAGTGAGGGAAACATTACCAGTCAAAAATGCAGAGGGCAGGCAAGAAAGCTCAGGGAATTGTCTTTCTGGCATGAAAAACAAAGATTATTTTCCTTTTTTGGGTTCTTTTCTAAGCCCACTGCGAGTCTGGGGCCCTGGAGAAAGCGTGCCTGGGAAATCACACCCTTGAAACCACAGAGCACTGGTGTGCCAGGAGAGCTCTTCAGCCAAGCACCACAGCCAGGAGCTGGTTTAAAGGATTTCCTAGACGCAGTTACACAGCAGTGACCACCCAGAGCTCTGGACATCTGCCATTGAGCTGAATCAAAGCATCCCATCCCCATTTGGGCACACCCCAAAGATCCAATGATGCCTGTGTCAGGGTGGTATCACCTTCCAGCAGCCCCCCACTCTGGCCTTACCTTGCTGGTGACAGTGCAAATAGACGATCTCCTCCAGGCGAATAGTCATGGCATAGTCCCAGTACACGCTGGAACAGAGAAAGAGAGGAAGTCCTGAACTTCAGGGATGCATCAGGCTCTGCTTCTCTTCATATCAGCTCCTGCCTCCAGCAATCCTGACACCAAGGGAAGCCACAGAAAGGATGAAGCCCCAGCAGCAGTGTGACTGCCACGAGGCCATCCAGCACCCCTCCAGAACCAGTTACTGTCCCTTCTACTACAGCTCAGTCAGGGCAAGCCCAGTCCAGGGCAGTGCAGCCTGAGCCTGGGCCACAGCTCTGCTGAGCTCCTTTACCGAAGGGAGGGAGAAATAAACCCTGGCAATCTGTGTTATTTCAAGCTGAAAATGGATTTGGTTTGCACTGCTTCTGTTCTGGAACTGTGCTCCCTCAGCACAAACGCTGCCAGGTGACTGAGCAAAATCTATAAAATGCTGGTAGAGATGCTGGTCAAGATGGGGCAGAAGGTGACATAGAAACACCAGGAGGGAGCTGGGGAAGGGGATCACCCCAGGAGACATGAGGCCTCATGCAGGGCTTCATTTCTGCAGAGCGCCTAGCAAGAGGACTGCTCTATGAGGGTGTCAGCATTTAACAACAGCCTATTTCTGTCCAACAAAGCAAATTTCCCGTTTCTGAGCAGCACATCTGTCACTTTACAAAAACAGCGCTCAAAATAAAGGCATTATAAATGGCTCATAAAGATGGTAAGGGGTGCTTAAGAGTCACTCCTTGTAGGTTCATACTTACTTTGTCATCCGACTGCTCTCTTCCTTGGTCACATCTTGACACTGGGAAGTTTTACAGTTTAGGCCGATGCCCAAGTCAAGAACTCAGAAAAGCAGCATTGAGATGAAAATAGCATTTTAGGGGGAGGGTACCAGGCGTAATGGAATGGCCCAGGAGCCAAGAAGAAAGGGGAGATGAACAGAACACAGGTAAACAAAACCCCCCAAAACCTAAAATTGAGAATAAACGAAGCTGATAGCAAGTTTTGTTGAAGAAGATCTTTACCCTAGGCCAAAGGAACACTGTCCTAAATGTTCCAGCTTTCCCCAAGTATTTGCTGGTGGACAGGGATTTTGTTTGCTACGTTTTTTCCCTCAGGCAAATTGGGACCTGGCATGACTCAGTAGTTTGTTAAAAGGATTGCAGCTATCAAGAGAAATGCCAGCAGCCCATAAGGCAATCCCAAGCAAAGGGGCACAGCAATACACTCTGCTGAGCAAAAGTCTCCTAAGCAAACCTCAGTCCTGCTACAGGAATGAACTCCGTTAAATCAGAGAGACTTTGAACACCTGCAGATAGGATCAGCTGCAGACTGCACTGAGACAGCACTACAAAATGGAACCCCGTCTGTTACTGAGGTATTACTGTCCGGGAACTGCTCGTGCCCTCTCTCTCTCTGCAGATACCCTTCCTCTGTTTATAAGCTCCTCACTTTCACAGCTTAACCAGCAAAAACAATGATAAATCTAGAAGCTTTGTGCCATGTGTAGAGAGGACATTCTCCTGGAGAGATCACTGAGGGCAATAAATCACACCACTTTGCACCTTTCGGAATAAGGACCCTCTGCAGTTACCTTGCTGAACACTTCCAGCAGAGATGGGCTACGCCACAGCATCTCACATCGGCTGCCGCAGCCCACCTCTCCCACCACCACCACAGGCCTCCTCCCCTCTCCCTTCCTCTGATACATACTCAGGGACAGCTGTTCACCTCTGTACAGGCAACGGGAAAACTCACTGATGGCACTGGATGCCAGATGCAACCTCTGACCCCATGGGAACGTTTGCCTCCCCTCTGCCCCGTGTGAGCACGCACTGGGAGCCAGTCACCTCTTCTCATAGTCCAGGTCCCCCACGGAGCCGTTCATCAGCTGATTGGGAGTCCACTTCAGCGCCATGATGTCGGCAGTCTGGTGAAGGGACAGGTATCCCGGGATCGCCTCCATGTCATCTCGCTTTAAAAAAGAAATGTGAGCAGACAGTGAGCTGGTGAGAGCAGCCTGGAAGACGTCAGAAGCAAGAAGCACCACCTCATGCTATCCAAGGCTGACCCACGCCCTGGAGCACAGTCCTGGACCATAACGCAGCCCAAACGCCCCAGCAGGTACTTACTGGCTGCACCAGGACGTTGTTTTTGCCATACAGGAGCGTGGCTCGGGAATTCTGGTGCAGCGACTCCACGTAGTCCCTGGCAGACAGTGATGGCCGGTCGTCCATGCTGCCACTTGAATGCCTTTTCTGAATCTGGAAGAGATCCACCTACAAACGTGAGGCGAACACGGACACCTCTTGCTTTCTAAAAGCTCCACTTGAAAGCTCATTCCCTCCTCACATACACTTAAGAAACTCACTACTAGAAAGCTCTCCCTCTGCTTCCTCTCAGAGGATTCCTGGCTCTGGCCAAGCTTGATTCTGTACTTACAGAACCCAAGCCCCAGGAGTGTGCTTTATTTGCAATAAATTGAGCAGACTTCAGCTGCCTTCGTTTTCAGTTCATACGTGCTGCTCCTACAGGGCAGCGGCCCTGTGAAGCAGTGCCACATTGGTCCAGCGCACCTTCAGCCTCTACGGCCCATGTTCCCAGCACTTCTGGCTTGAGGACTTGAGGTATCTCCACTTTTCTGCCTTCTCTTATCAGAGGGCTTCACAGCCCTTTTCAAACAAGTGGAGCTTCAGACCCTTGCGAGCACTGCAAGGGGCTGCCCATCCCTGCCGGGCCGTGTCCCCACTCACGCAGAGCGCCGGGCGCTTGGTGGGCGAGTCCTGCCGGCAGTGCGAGCTGTGGATCCGGTGCCTCTGAACCAGCTCGTCAGCTGAGGGGTCTGTCCAGAAATGGTCAGCTGTCTTCATCTTGGTGTACTCCAGCGCACATGGCCCCACTGCATAGAGAAGAAAATCACACACACAAGGACATCATCAGTGGTATTCCAATGACTGTGGTCATCTCTCAGATCCCCAGAGCCCAGCATCCCAGAGCAGGGGCGGTGGGACTGCAGGCAGCAAGCATCAGGCTTGGCACACATTGCTGCACCGTGTAACAGCAGCAAAGAACTCAGAAGTGGTCCGCCAGCCCTGGCAGCAAGCAGGTAACCCACCACCTGCAGAGCCCTGCCTTACAGCACTGTACAGCTCTCCAGGGCCCAGCTTCAGCACTGCTTTGTGCCTGTCGGTGTTACTGAGGTTTGTGCAGGAAAAGGAAACCCCTGAGCTCAGCCTTGCAACTCTGCATCTCTATTCAGTGCTCAGCAGCTGGGCATCATCTGTTCTTTAGGAGTGTGCCACGGGTCTACCTGTCCAGGGCTATTAAGTTTTCTGAAGCTCTTACTAAAAAACAGTTGAATTGGGATCACAGAACTGGGAACACAGGTTTGGAAAGTAAGCTATCAAAATAGGGTAAGAGGAAGGTGTTACCTAATAAAGATGCAAGAATTGGTCCATCCACAGGATCCATCAGGAGAGCTTCTTTCTCATAGTACTTACTAGAAAAAATGAAAAAGAACAGAATGCTGTAGCATTTCAGCCCCCTGGAACTGCAAAATGATAGAGACTGCAGTTTGAAACCATTGTAATGCCCTTTTCTGTCTTTATCCTTCCTTGGTGGTGAGAGGACAAGGAGCCTGTTACAGGTTGTTCCTGCTAACCGCGAAACTCCTGGGAGATAGATGCCCTCCTGCAGCACACTGCAAGCATCACCATCTCCTAACAAAACTTTCTCGGGACTGGAGATGACAATTCCCCAGGACAGGACACCTCGGCATGCAGTTAAGAGAAGACAAATACAAGGACAATTTGGTCCCCAACAACCCAGCCATCAGCAGAGCAAGCGTGGCCTGTCCTTATTTTAGGAAGTGTACAGGGACCACCAGCAGCAGTGTATCAGCTGGAGTCCCCGTGCTGGGCACAGACACAACTGGCCTGTCTCACCCAGGGACTTCCCTGGCCCACTTGGACACAGCTCAGCCAGCAACACCTCCAGCACCATCAGAAGGGGCAGATGCTGGTAGCGAGCTGCAAGGGGAAAACTGTTGGCTTGCGCCAGCACTCACCTGCTGTTCTCTACTAAGTAATGCACGATTTTATCCAAGACCTTTTCAAAGAGGGCTGTGCGGATCCAGAGGTGCTTGATAGCCTGAGGAGACAGGTTGGGCAGCTTCGGCATCTTGCGCACGTTCTCTGGGATGCTCTGGACTTGATTTCGTCTTTAGAGGTAGAAGGCAGAAGACAACACCATCACTGGCTCATCGCTGAGCAGTGCAGGAACGCAGGCCCAGAGCACTCACGGCACCTTGCGGGGCATGAGGCCAGGCTTTCAACGGTGCTGACTGTGGTGTCTGGGCAATGCCCAGGGAACCACACGGAGACAGGGCTCTAGAGACTGCTTCCTTCATGTATCCCATCCCCTACTCCAGAAGGCCCACATCTGCATTTGAAAACTGACTTCACTAAATCTGCTTCCAACTGTAAAGGCACCCTGGAACAAGTCTCTGCCTCAGCAGAGTCCTCAGACCCACAGACCTTTTCCACTGGTGCCTGAGGACTGAAGTTCATAAGCAAAGCAGCTTATCTTAGGACAACTTAAAGATTCCTGCCCCCAGGTAGCTGCTCCATCCATCTCCCTGGTTCCTGTCCAAGGATGAGTAAGCCACACTTAAACAGAAGTTGAATTACTGGTTTACTGAATTACTGAATTACAGTCACCTGGAAGCCAGGCTGAAGCAAAGCAGGTTTGGTTCCGGCTGGCTTAGAGCACTGGTCCATAAACTTTAACAGTTCAGGAGCAAACTTGCGCAGCTCTCCCTGCTGCATAAGACAAGGGGCTGAGGAAGAAGGAACGCGTCCGTTCTAGCTTAAACTACAACTGCAACTCACAGTTGCAGAGAAGCAACCAGTTCACTCAAGATATTAAAAGCCCAAGACAGGACTCTACTCCACTGGAAGAGCAAATCCTCCTACAGAGGCTCAAGTTGGACATTTCAATCCACAGGCATACCCAAACTACACACCCCCACACCGAAATGCAAGCAACCTGTGGGACGACAGCCATGCTGGTGCCTTACGCATTTTCGATGAGCTGCTCCAGGTCTTGCACCTTCCTGCAAAGCTCCTCTGCCAGAGGAAAGCTCTTGCCCACCTTCATAAACAGAGCTGCTATCTTGTTGCTGCGCAGGAATCCTGCTGCCCTCCGCTTCAACCCGTACAAGACACAGGCTTCCACAGCAGCTGCAACAAACCAAAGTCATTACTGAAGTGGCAGGAGAACTCGCAGCTGTGCTGCTCTCATGTCACCACCGCCCGTCTCCTGCTGCATCCATGACCTTACTCTAGAGCAGAAATGTTTCCCAGGAGGAAACCAATGTCATGTTCTGTTCCTGCCTAAGCAGACAGAAGATTAAGGCACCCAGATGTCATTTGACCCAAAGCAGCAGTTAATATGGCCTTTCTGCCTGTACAGCTATCAGTTCTGCTGACTGTACAGAGATATTATTTTAGTTTTGCAAAACAGAAAAATTGAAGTTGGCAAAGCTCAGCTAATCTGGGCAAAAGGACTAGTCTGATGCAAGGAAGCAGGAACTGTAGGTGTGCCAAGGTGCAAGTACTTCATAGGAAAGTTAACTTGTGCCTGCTACAGTAGATCCAGGGTCTCCCTGAAATCACTTCAGAAGGACTAGTCAGACAGACTGACGTGTCTTGGACTTGCTTTATGTGACCAACCAGCAGCCTAAGGAGATCTCACTAGACTGGTGATGAAATGGGACCGCACAGCTTGCAAACCACAGAGGTGGTACTTCGTACCACCTGCAGCAAGCAGTCTGCACTGACATGCCAAGCTAGGAGCCTGGATTAGGACTCCTCAGAGCACTTTGTACGTTCATAAAACAGCAGGAGAAAGGACTTGAACCTCTGTGCTCGCAGCCCTTTGTTCCAAAAATGCCAAGATCCAGCTCTGCTACATGATACGCTGAATGCAAACAAATCAATGCTAACACTGGGAAATCTCAGCACGCCCGGGGTCATATCCTGCTTCCAGGTCTGCGCCAGCACCACCGCTGTTCGCAGAGAGGTGATTTTCCCAGCAGAGGAGTGACTGGCTCACGGTGTGGCAGTAATCGCGTGGCTCAGGAACTGCCAAGAGCCTGTTCGTACAGAGTCACGCAGGTTAACTCTGTGGGAGTGAACAGCTTCTCTGTGGCTTAACAGCCTGAAGTTCAGCGCTGCTGCACAGTGCACAGTAATGCATCAGGCTGCGCTCCCCTGGCTAAATGCATCCGAAAGTGGGTGCCCACTGTGTCTGCAGGGCCAGAAGTCACAGCCAAACCCGGGACAGAGCAGGACTGTGCAGCGTCACGGGAGAGGGCAGCGCTGCGAGCAACGCACCAGACCTGGGGGCCCTCTGCGAGCCCAGCGCACGAGTCCCTCTCCTCTCTCCAGTGTGCTGACGGACAGTCAGCTCAGTGACCTCCAACAATCAGTGGGCTAGGTGGAAGGATGGGATGTAAAACACCTCTGAGGTTCTCCATACCTCAGACAGTGTATTTCAAGGCAGCCAAAGTCCCTGTCTCCCTCTTCAGGAAAACGTGCTTATCAGGTATGTGACAACTAACAAGCAAGCATGCCGTATTTTCAGGTGGGATAATTGCCCTGCTATGCAGACAGACAGGCTGATGTCCTTGCAGGTTTCCTGTGGATTGTAGAGAAACCAAACAGCTTGCTGAAATTTCCCCTTTGGTGCAGCCTGAGGGACCGGGGGGTTTGCTCCCGGCCCTTGCTCTGGGATGGCCCAAGCGAAAAGGAGAAAGCCCAGGAGCAAGAGACAGACACACTGATGGTTTCTACAGCAGCTGAGGAAACGAGGCAGGTTTTTCACAAAAACCCCAGTGTTCACACAAACCTTTTCCTGAAAAACCTAAAGGCAATAGAGAACCTGAGGATAAAACCACAGGCAACGCCAGCAGCTCGGTCCGGCATCAGAGACACGGTGAGGTCGGTGGTGGCTCGGGCTGGCTGCCTGCAGCTGGCACTTGGCAATGAAGTCCCCGCGCAAGGCTTCCCTAGCGCCCCGCGCCGGGCCCTGCTGAAAGGCAGCCTCGGGCACTCGCCCAGCCCAGGCGAGCGGGGAGGCCAGGGGAGCCGGCATGGCTGCCCAGGGAGCCCGGCAGCCACCGCACAAAGACGCGTGCACGTACAGGCTGCGCCAGCACTCTGCTTGCCGGAGTCCCCTGGGAGGGCTCAGGATGGATGTCTAGTGTCAAACGCAGACTTATTAAACAGACTGATCAAAGCACTGGAAAATTACACGGGCCCACAGTTCCACAGGCGGTTGATCCAGGTCTGCCAACAAGCCTTCTGGCGCGCCAGCACCGTCCTTCCCCAGGAAGGCAGAGCTGCAGAGCCAGCCGCGCCGAGCAGATGCTGATATGCCTCCTGCTCGGAAAGGCATTTTTTCCTACAGCTGAACACCTCTGCGGAGACATTTATAAAGGCATTTCATGCAGGCCCATACACATCAGCTCCCAGGGCTGAGAGATGCTCTCGTTATCTCTGCCCTGTTTAGCGCCGTGCCCGAGTTCACCGCTGAGCAGGCAGGGCGGGCACGCAGCATTGGGTCTCTGAGGTGCTGCGAGACACGTCCTGTGCTAACAGCAGAAAAGCAATGCCTTTGGGCCAGCCAAGCCCTGCTCACCCAAAACCAGCCACTCAGAGCAGCTGGATGGATACCCAGTTTTTAAATAAAGCCCTGCACAAACTCTCCCGAAGCCTAGGCATGCTGCAAATAGCGCGGCCCATGCATGGACGGGTCTTCCCACCTGTCCCAGAGGACTATTTGCAGATGCCAAATAAGTCCCAACTGCTTTATGGCTTTGGGACCAATTGCAAGAAGACCTCCTCCCTCCCTGACGAGCACTCAAATCATCCCGTCCCATATCCCTTCCTTCATTTATTTTACACAAGGCTGAAATACAAGTGGCAGACACAAACAACCCTACCTGCCTGAGACTACTCCCAGTCACAGGCATTTTGGAGCGCCCAGCCATGGAGCTGGCATCTCCCACAAGTTCAGCCAGGTCCCAGCTGCTGACCTTGCACAGGGTGGAGCAGCAGGTGTCAGCCTCTGCCGAGTGGGGTCAGGAGCCAGACAGAAGTGGAACTGCAAGCAGAAAAGCCACAAGAATGCTGAGCCTAACCCCCGGCTTTGTTTTTGGAGCATAAGGTTATGCCGACATGCAGCTGAACAAGCAAATCACAGCAGCACCTTCAAAACCTGGGGAGAAGCCCCCTCTCTCCACCAAGAGTGAACCAAGGGCGAGGTCTCTGCAGAACCACATTGCCCGCATCAGTTCTCTGCCAACAGAGCTGGACTTCAGCCTCGGTGTCTGCTGCCAGTGCCGGGCAGCGCGCCATCACTCCCCTTCTCCAATGTGTGTTTTCCAGGATTTCCCTGTTCTCGAGCAGCCACCTCCAGCTCTTCGCGCAGGTGTCCGCAGCAGACGCCAGCCTGGCCGGGCTCCAACGCCCACCTGGCGCAGCTGGGCACCGCGGCTGCCGGACACGGTCAAAGAGCAGCACTGGATTTGTGTCACTCCCAGCCCTCCAGGGCATCAGCTGTCAAATCCACTCTGCTGCCAGTCAGCAACTTATCAAGGATCAGTTTTCCGCCAGCTACACATGGTAACAGGAGGGCAGCAAGGCAAGGAGCCCAAAAAGCCCCTCTGTGCCTCGCACCCACGCTCGTACAGCAGAGAGAAACGTTGGGTAAGCAAGCGCAGGGCAGGCAGGCGAGGTCTCCCTGCCTCTGCTGCCCACCCAGGCGCCTCAGCGAAGCAGGCACCCCTCTGCCAGCCCCCGGGCACCATACGAGAGCGAGCCAGGGGACGGCAGCCCCGAACACAAGCTGCGAGGCAAGGGCCAGGGGCCTGGGCTGCCCTGCAGCCCCTGGGAGACAGCCCGTTTGGCACCGCGTGCTTGACGCACGGTCAGTTCTGCTCTGAATTTCCAGCCGGCGAGGAAAAGCACTCGTGCTTGCAGAGGAAAGCCAGCAGGTTGTCTGCTCATGTCACGGCCAAAGCAACGCACGGCGCTGCAGCTAGGGAGCAGCACGCAGGAGAAAACCCAGAGCGAAGAAAAGCTTCCCAGCACGCTCCAGCAGGACGGAGCAGTCATCAGCACCCGTCCTCAACGCCGTATTCCAAACGTCTCCAAACACTGCTCCTGCTGGCAAAACTACACATGAACGCAGCCTACAAAGGAAAAACTCTCCTGTGCTCTCCCAAGGGCTCAGAAGCTTGAGCACACAAACTAAGTGCACCTTGTCCACGCTAAATCCAGGGGTAATGGTACTTTCTCTTTTAACCTTATGATTTTTTTGAGCCCAGTTCATAATTTACTTACTGTCAGCACTGCAGACATACACTCTGCCCATCCCCAAGGGTATAACCTACAGCAGAGAAAACACGGTGCGGGGGCTCTGTCCAGCTGCACCCAGGCAACGTGGGAGTTTTATTTCTTGGCAAAAGACTAAAGAGATCTCTGAGATCCTGAGCACGCTCTGGTCTGGCACGATTCAAACCGTTCCGTGGCTGAGCAGAAAGGCAGCCTTAGCACTGACACAGACAAGCAGCCCCGCGGCACAGGCAGGCCCCCAGCCCTGCCGCCGGCGCTCCATCAGCCTCCCAGGGCAGCGTGAACACGACAGATGCCAACTTGCGTTTGTCTGCTTCAAACCCTTCCCTCGCCGGCAAAACAGGGCGGCTGGGGGCAGCTGCCCTTTCCTGCCAGACCACTGGTTTCATCAGAAGGGGTTTGCGGTACACTGGCTATACAGAGGACCGGGAGGATGAGCAGGGCTCCGCAAGGAAGCTAGCTTTCCCCAGAGAAAAGGGCAGAGCCAGGCTTGCAGCACGCTCTGTTTGTCAGCAGAAGAGGTTATTTATAAGCTCACCCAGAGCACGCAGAGCTGCAGCACCAAGGAAGGTGCACACACCATCGAAATTAGAAAGCAGCAGCAGACAGGCTAGAAGGTGTAGAGACCTGCAGCCAGTGAAAGTGCAGTGGCATCGTTAAGAAGCCAGAAGGAACCAACGAGTCCTTCGTGCCTGGATGCCTCAGCTCCGTGTCGCAGGAGGCTATAAATAATTCCAGGCTGCGAAGCCTCGTGCTGTACAGAAAAGCAGAGAATGAGTCACACCTTGAAGTCTGTTCTGCTCTTTCGATGCCGTTCAGTCGGCAGTGCACAAAGGCCCGAAACAAGCGCCTGCATGTATTTCATCCAGGAGTATTGGAAAAAAGGAAGAAGGCAGCCCCTTTGGTCTCCAAAGCAGAAAAGGAGACCTCACAGCTTCCTTCTCCTTCTCTTTTGTGCATATGCCTGTGGATGCTCCAGTCTTATCCAGTGGCAACAGTGCTACACAAGTCTTATCAGAGCAACTCCTCCAAAAGCTAGCTGTCATCACTTCTGTCATTTTCTTCCCAGCCTCCAAATTAGCAAGCTGCCCTTCAGCTATTTGTAAATCGAGGAGGGCTGCTCCCCCTCCGCACGCTGCCTGCAGCATTTGCTCAGCAGCAGCCACATGGCCCCAGCATGGGCGTGCTGGAAGCGCAGCTGACTGCGGCTCAGCAAACATCCCTGCGGAGAGGCGACAGTCACAGCAAGCAGATCAGGCGCCGAACGGGCACAGGCTGCCCCCCCTCACCTGGAAGCCAGGGCTCGTGGTGTCGGTGCTGAGCAGCAGTTTCAGCTCCCTTGGCATCCTTCGAAACAGAAGCGTTTGCCCTGTGTAAGAGCCATGGAGAGGAGGGAATCTCCGCCCTTAGAAATGGTCAAAACTCTGTGGACCCTCAGCAACCTGATCTGCCCTTCAACTGCCCTGCGCAGCACGGGGCTGGACCAGGCACCTCGAAAGGTCCCCTCCAGCCCCGGGTGTTCTCTGACCCTGCATCACCGCAGCCTTTACCAGCAGCCTGGCAGCCCCCGCACCAGAGAGGTTCCCTGGCAGCTGCAGTCCCAGGGCTGAGCCACAGGACGGGAGTTTCTTGCTTTCAGAAAGCCTGGGCTTCAGGCTTTGCCCTTTAAAGAAACTTCTCAGCCAAGCTCCTGCTAGGTCCTGTCCCAGCACTTGCCAGTGGTCCCTCCCAAGGCCCTGCCAGCCGTACCGTTCGCAGGGGACAGCCAGCCTCCTTCCTTTAACACTGCTTCTCTTCAGAAAGCGGGAAAGGGTTGTCAGCAGCCCTGCGAGCCAGCCTGCTTCCACTGTGAGTCCGGTGCAGAACGTCATCCTGCAGAAATCAGGGAGCATCCCAAGAGGGCAATTCCACTGATTCTGGTGGACGAAGCCCCGTCTCGCACATGCAGGAGGGGAGGCACAGCAGGGTAAGACACTAAGCACAGTCACCAGCACTCAGCAAGCCACCTTCAGCAATCTCCTTCCACCACCTGCCCAGTGCTGTC
Organism: Chauna torquata; assembly: GCA_013399475.1. NCBI lineage: Eukaryota > Metazoa > Chordata > Aves > Anseriformes > Anhimidae > Chauna > Chauna torquata. The sequence continues at coordinate 156,254 of VXAL01000025.1, forward strand.
AGTGACCAGCGGCGGCAGCCTTCGCACCCACGCCGCGCCGTGTCGGGCAGAACCGTCCATCGCAACGCCGACTGCTGCTCTGTTATACCTGACGCTGCCACGGGAAGGGACTATAATTAGATTGAAAAGCACAGGCACCTGGGAAAACCACCATTGTGCAAGCCCGCTGCCGAGTCGGAAGACAGCAGGGGACTTGCTCTTCTTCCGTAGAGGTCACTGCTGTCTCCCGAAACCAGCACCCATCGCTCAGACAGCTGATGGTGAGGAGAGGGAGGCAGGCGGAGGGCACCAGGCACCTTGCCAAAGCCCACTCCTGAGCTCTGGGTGAGTGGGTAAACACTCGACACTGGCAGGGCTGCTGGTGCACAGACAGCACAGCTCGCGCGTCTGATTAATGCCGTCCCTTTCTTCGCTTGAAGCCCCCCATCTGGCTCCAGCTCCACCCTGCCTGCACCTCAGGAGGCTGAGAAACTTCCCTACCCACACAGCACCTAGCACAGAGGGGCTGGTTCCGGGCCCAGCGCTCCCTGGCCACAACAAACTCACTCATCCGACAGCCTGAAGTGCTTCCCCTGTTATCAACACCGTAAGACTAATTGGTTTATGCACAGGTTTGAAATTCGTCAACAGCCAGCCCCATCCACCAGCCAGGTCTCCCCACGTTCGCAAAGCTGCTTCACCTGGGGCACGAACTTGTCCACGGCAGGCAGACACACGCTCTCCAGCCCGACCGGTGACCGAAGCTGCACAGAAGGCCAGAACAACAGAAACAACCTACTTTTGGCACCTTGATTGCAAAGTCTCTCCTGACCGATGATCAGCGGTGATCTTACCAAAGGGTAAAACCCCGTTTTCCTCCACCAGAGCAGAGGTGGGGGGCCGACGCACCGGGCCGTTAGCACAGCCCCGTGGCTTGGTCCAGCCCCGAGAAACCTTCTCCAGAGCAGAGCAGCTGCGGGGGGCACTCCGGGCACTGCTGCCAAGCCAGCTCACCAGCCGCCGGGCGTCCCCGTGCCACAGCCGGGGCTGCCGCGGATCGTGCCGCCCCGTGGGAGCTGCGGGACGCGCTGCCGCTGAGCCCTGCAGAGGACAGCGGGCGCAGAGCCGGCCTCGGACGCGTGGCATGCTGCGGCAGGAACAGCTCAGGGCACCGGGGCAAGGCTGCTCTCCTGCTCCCGGCTGCCTGTGAGATACAAAGGCTCCCGCTCCCCTCACCAACTCCACCCCGCAGTCCTCGCTCGGAGTCCACCCGGCATGTATCGCACAGCAAAAGCCAGCTGCTCTTCAGGGAGGTTTTTAACAAACACTTTGCAAAGATTTTGATGGATTAATTCTGAAACACTTCCACATTTACAAAGTTGCCACACCAGTAGAAAAAATTAGGTGGAAAAAGCAGGTTAAGTGAGAAGCACAGCTGCCAGAAAGCAAGCCCCAAACCAGCACAGTAGCAGAGCAGATCTTCCACAAACCCCATTTAAGATGCTTTAACAGCCCCTAGCCTCTCTGTTCCCACATTCAGACAGACTGAAGCCCCCTTACCACAAACTCCTATTCCACAACAGCAAAGAAATACCTGGACTTTACAGACTTTCTGTTGAATTGATTCTCAAGGGGCTCAAAAACCAAGATTATTTCTAGTATTTCTTAAGTGGCTGTACACATTGCCAACATCCTTCTGACGTGTCTCAATCTATTTGGGGCGCAGAGCGAAGGCCTCAGGGATCCGGACTGCTGCCAGAACAGCTCATCCTCTGGCACTAACCGCCTCCCCGCCCGAGGATGTCCCCAGGGAGCGCTCGCACCGCCGCGAGGCAGGAGCGGCCCCGCGCCAGGAGGGTGCCCCAGCCCCCAGCTCACGCCAGCATCCCGCCGCCAGACTCACCGCAGAAGGAGATGATGTGGCTGCTGTCCTCATGCACGAACTTCCTCGTCACCGCCTCCTCCATGATCTGCTTCACCTGTTGAAAAGAGGCCCAGTCAGAGAAATTGGGAAATTTCACCCCCGGACCAGCGCGAGGAGACCTGCGGTGCAGCAGGCACGAGGTGCTGTGTGTGGCAGGGCAGAGCGGTGCGTGCCCGCACGGGGACGCAGCGCGGGGCTGCGAGGGACTGGGCCCCCAGCACCCACGGCCGTGTCTGTAAGGGAACCTCCTCGGCTCTCTGACTTCTCTGACGGCCTCCAACAGCACAAGGCGTCTCACGGAGAATCACTGCGTCTTTGCGTGCCGAGCATCACGGGCTATTTCAAAAAGTCAGGTAACAACAAAGGGATGTTTTGGTTTTGAGAAACTTCAAAGTAGGACAACAATGAGCAGAGAATCAGCTGCAGGAATCGCGCATTGTTTAGATAAAAGGCACCTTAATAAGGGTAACCAACTCTGATACTTAATGCTTTTATAGTATCGTTATGTTCTTCTGTTGTATGGGGATTTGACAAATTTCATGTCACATAGCTGTTCCAAGTGACCTATAACTATTTGTCAGTGCCAAAGCCAGTGATCGCCTGGCGCCAGATGTGACCAGGAATGCCATCTGCATAGCAATGCAATCAGCGCTGCCCTCCAAGCACTGCTCGTGACACATTACAGGCACTCGTTTCAGCTGACTTAATCAAAAGGAAGCTGTCATGTAGGTTGTACGTCAGGGGCACAATTAGAGGAAGAAAATAAATGGTAACCCACATAAATTAGGAGCATAATTTTTGCAGACAGAAGATGGGAGGTCAGACCGGCTAGGTAAGCAGGCTGCCGTGCCTCCTACAGCCAGTCGTATCCTGCTCAGGGCAGTGGTGACTTCCATTCCCAGCCGTCACCCTCCCTAGGCCTGCTGAAATCAGCAAAAAAAAAAAAAAAATCAGCTGAATGTTTGGTTCTTAAATGTTCAGTTCCCAAGAGTTTTTCCTTTTAAATACAGAGCTGCTAGCATGCCTAGATCCATCTTCTACTGACTCTCAAACATCCTGCTTTTCACTCTTTGGTTTCAGAAAATGCAGTGGAAAGGGCTCACAGTGCAGAGATGTGGGCGTGAGAGAGGCTCTGCTTATCAAGATGTTCTCTCTGAAGGCACAGGAAAGAGAAAAAACAGCAGGTCAAGCCTTGGCCAAGCAAACCTTGCATGTATGAGACCTTTAATGGCATCATTTGGGGAATTAAACTGCTTTGGAAGATATAATCAAGGTCAGTTATGCACAGCTGACAGATCAATAAAGGAAGCCCTTCTGTGAATATGGATTAAGAAAAAAGTCGTATCTAAAGCCAGAAGCGTCTCTCCGCATGTCAAAGCAAACAGGTCAGCTCCCTGTGCTGCTCTGCTCCGACACGCTGGGCGACAAACAGAGCCTGCTGCTGAACCCAGGCGGGAGCGGCACTCGCGGCGATTTCACCTGCGTCCCCGGCAGCTCCAACGAGCTGACAGAGTCAGGAACTTGCAGCAGGGAACGTAACTGCGATGTGGACGGTAAATGTTTACGGAGCACTTAAATTTGAGGGGGATACGTCTGTGTGTGCAGGGAGACTGGGAAGAGCAGGGCTGGGATGCCGAGACAGTAAGAGCGCAGCCCAAGTGCTCCTGGCACGCCCCAGGGAGTCAGCTAACGCAGCCGCGCTCGCGGCACCGGGAGGCTCGCCGGGGCTTGGCACACAACAGCTCCCGCAGCCCCAGCGTCCCGACGCTGCGCTCGCAGCGCTGGCTCCAGCCGCCGCAACACCCCGGGCACGGGGGGCTCAGCTTCCAGATACCCCCACTAAAGCTCCCTCTCGCTCTGTGTTTTCTTGTGCCAGGTGACCAAAAACTGCAATAGTCCCTGTTTTATCACAGCATCTTCTGGCAAGGCACGGCCAGGCAAGGTTAGCGAGCCCCTTATTTCATTATGCCCGGAGCACAACTTTACCCTTCGTACCAGTCACCGTGCAGGGCAGGCAGCCGCAACCACCATGCAAGCTTCAAGGCTCCAGCAGCGTTTTATTTAAAACTTCAGCAAAGCAGAAGAAACAGAAATGGGGAGACAGCAAATCCCAGCAACAGGAAAGGAGTCCCTCTCTTCAGCACGCTGCATCAGAGCTCGCATTGACCTTTGCTGCAGCAGTGAATTCGCGTCGGGAAGCGCACACAGCAGCCTCTCATCCGCCAGCACCCGGTGCCCAGGTACGCACCACAACACATTTCCTCCTTTTCCTCGAACTGACATTAGACCATCTCATACGGAAACGTCAGCCGCTCCTTTTGGAGCTCTGCCCAGCCCCAGGCGCCGCTCAGCGCAGCCGGGCACGCACGGCCGCGCGCCCCCTGGGCCCCCCGGCTCCCCTCGAAATCAGCTGCTCCTTCACGCAGGCTCACTGCCCTCGCCGTGTCTGGATGGGCTTCCTCCGCCACTTCCTCACGGGCACTTCCCCCTCACCTACCCACCTAATCTACTAGGAAACAATTAACACACCGACACAAAATGTACCTTCTTGGCAACACTGTTCTCAGTCCTAGGGGCTTGCTGCTGCCTCCGTGCTCCCCCCAGCAGCTGCAGGGATACAACTGACCACGGGGCCATGCTGCTAACCAGATCGGATAGTGTTTAAAAAGTCTCAGGGGAAAAAAAAAAAAAAAAAAATTGGGGAATTTTAAAACTCCAGCTAGGTCGTCAGTTCTCTGGCTCTGAAATTTCTTCCACAATATTGTGATCAGGAGGCACCAGGGGAACTGAGCCTCTCTGTGAATCATCCGAAAGCGTAAATCAAGAATCTGTACTTTAAACCAAAAAAATACACTTGGGAATCAATGCACATAGTTTGTTACCAGCTTCTGCTTAAAATAAGGAGCAGATTCAAATTAAAGCAGTATATCCAAATATTTGTCAGCCACCTTTCGCGCAAGCCGTCGTCTTGCTGCTCTGATGCAGTGCTGCAATCACACCTACCCTGTGACTAAGTTCTGGGGCAGGGACCATCTGTTCGTGCAGCGCCTGTGGAGCAACCAGCACGACGGGACTCCAGCTCTGACTGGGCGTCTTGGTGCCAGCACAGCGCAAGCAACCTGCACTCACAAGGCACAAAAATACCCTTCCAAGAGACGCAGCTTAGTGGAAAATTACCCATTAAAGGAAAACAAACAAACAAAAAAAAAGCAAAAACCCACAACATTGTAGTGACTGAGGTTATCGCACTAAACAACATAAACCAAAGATATTTAAAGAAACAGAAGTGGGAAGGGCATTGCAACAAGGGCACTCACCTGACACGGGCTGGAGCAGAACGAGAGCAGCGACACAATAAACACAAAGCCCTGATAGCTAGGGCCCAGGCAGAGAGATGCGGTCTCATAACAGAACAAAATATTTCAGACACAACAATCTTCCATTTGCCCATAAACGGACAAGGCTGGCATCCCTAGGAGACCTGAGCAGGACACTGCTCCCCCCCAGGCAACCCCAAACCCCTCTGCAGGTTCTCCTACGGCTGCTGCCTGCCGATGCCAAAGGACCCGCAGCAGCAGCCCTCTGCCACCACGCTCCCGCATCCTCCCCGAGAGCGAAACGCGCCCGCGACGCTGCCGGGATGGAGAACGCCAGCTAACCCGCGTCTGGCTCACACCATGGGGAGGACTTGAGCTGCCTCTGAACACGCTGCCTTCCAGCATTTTCATGCTAATTCTCATGTTGTAGACAGAACAATCTCAACAAATGAAGCTGCCCACTCTTCATCTAAAGCCAGACTACAGAAAATGAGATATTTACTCTTCTTTTATTAGAAAGGAAATTAAAACAGCAACTAGTAATTTAGCTGTAGGTAAGCTGCAGAGGAGCACTCCCCAAGAACGGAACGCTCTTCCCGGCCCCAGCCGTGAGCACGGGACAGGCGATGCCCTGCCCCACAGCGAGGGGTCCACACAAACTCCACAGCGTTAATTCCAGCCCCAAAAGCGTAACAGAAGACTGTACCGTCTCCACAGCACTGTCCGAATCACTGACTCACGAGCAAGCGAGCTAGTCCTTCTTTGCTCCACAGGCACGTCTGAATTACAAGGAAAATAACCTTTTTTCCTCCTCATCCTGTCCCCAAAACCAGACCCAAAAGCCCAGGATGCAGAGAGGAGCTCTGGGGCTGCAGCCCTCGCCAGGGGCACAGGGAACGCTGGCACGCCCGGGTCGGAGCAGGGCTTTGAGCCTGCACCCGCTGCCTCCCCCAGGGCTCCGGACCCCCAGGGCCCAGCCCCTCCTCGGGCTCCCCTTGGCCTGCCCCGCTCCATCCAGGCCGAAACACCCCTCTTAATGTTTTGTTTGACTAGCTGCCTTTTGATTGTCTGAAATCCTTACCCACCCAGCACCCCCAGTCCCCCATGACAGACGCAGGCAGAGATGTCTGCTACCAAAGTCCCAGGGTTATGCTTCATCTTAAAGTCGAATCTTCCCCATTCCCATAACAGAGCTTCACGCTCGTACCCAGCCTCAGCTGTCATTTGCACTACTGAAGCAAGCGAAATATTACAGCAGTTAAGATAACCACCAAGGTGCAGAGAGCAGGAGCGAATCAGTAACTCCGGGTTTCACTCGTCTAAGGCACTCTTTACTCATAACTCTTTTTACCTGGCAGAACTTTTCCAGGCAAGTCACGCTACAACCTGTCCTCTAGATTATTCAGTAACGTTAACAGTCACAATTTCCTCTGCCATGCTTCTTGCAAAGCCTTTCACTGGTTATCAAGGCATTTGTAGTGAAGCACACCATCTCCCATAAGTTTGGCCATGCTTGTAACTCCGTGGAATTGTTTACAGTAAGCCAGATGCAAACAGACTGCAAGAAAATCATACCAGCAGCTCTTCTCTTCCATGAACTTGTTTCATCTGCTCTTCTTAGCTGCTAAAAAAATAAGAAACCAAAAAAAACCACATTGATGATATAGCCTTTAAACTTGGTTTGCTTTTGCATGTTAACGTTTCAAATTTTTTATGAGCTGGTATTTTCTCATTCTCATTGCAGAATAAGTTCTGCTTTCATTATGTGTTTGGCAGACAACTCTAGCACTGAAAAATCCCATTTTACCTGTTAGTTTTGGTGCAACAAGTCCATGTGGGAAATCCTTGACGTAATCTGGGCATTTCTTTAATTGCTTCTCCGAATCAAGGTCTCTTTCCAAGAATAAGCTCTGGTTAAGCTCTACAGCAGACGGTTTCTGATACACTGTGCAAGACTTGTCCACGCAGTGCTACAGTATTATCACTTCTCAGGTATTATAAAATGCTAAGGGATCACTCAGCGAAACAGACGCGATATTAACACAATCACAGGCATGTTCCTGCTTGTAAGGACAAACACAATTCGCGGGCACCGCAGCTCAACCAGTCCCACTGCAGGGCTTTGCCACCAGGTCACCCGGCTAAGATTTCCCCGCAGAAAAGCACGACTGATTTTTGTCTCTGGCTCTTAGGTTGGTTTGTACCAAAGGTGGGTTGGTGTGCAAGGCAAAGCAGGTGGAGAATCTCTGTTCAGCTCCAGGACAAAAATACTATCCAAAACCCCAGCCGCGCGGCGTGACTGTCAACTTCATGTCCACAGAAGTCTCTGTGGAGCAAAGTGCGCTGGGGATGCTGGACAGGAAAAATGGTACGTTCAGCTGCACTGGCTGTGCTGCAGCTGAAAATCTGTTTTTTTCAGCTAAAGCAGAATTTCTCAGTCCAATACCTCTCACAAACTAGATTTATCTTCTCATTTGAAAATGAAATGTCTGCCTACTGCCAGTCTTGTTGCTTCAGCTGACAAAGCTACAACATCCTTGTTTTGCAGACTTTGTTTCTTTCTAAAGCTCACATTGTCAAACTCAATGTTGCAAGATACAGTTTCTTATCTTTTCAGCCACAAACATCCTCATTATGCCGAAAGCAGGTGCCAGACAGATTTTTCCGGCACCATCACAGGTTGCAGCCCAGCTCTGCCACTTATTTATCTAAGATTTACTAGCTGCCTAGTAAATAATTCCAATTAACTGTGCTCCAATCAGTTAAAATAATGCCAGCTTCAGAGTACATGCACTGTTTCTGCCCAGAGACTTCAAGGACCCTGGCCAGGCATCCCGACGGGCCAGCAGCCGGTCCCAGCGCGCCCTGCAGACACGCAGCTCGCCCAGCAGACGCCTGCGCTGCGGTCACCTCCGGCCCAGGACCGGACGCGCGCGCCAGGGCGCAGACAGCAGAGCCGGCAGCCCCTCTGCCAGGCTGGAGGCAGCGAGCAACGTTCTGTCTTCGGTCATGTCGGCAGCAACGAAAAACAACGCCAGTGAAAGGGGTGAGGCTGGGACGACTCCAGCTCTGCGCAGAGCGGGATCCCCAGGGCCGGCCCTCAGCAGGCACACCGCTGCCGGGTCAGCGGAAGGCTCTGGCCCCGAAACTCGAGCGTCAGTGAGCCGTCTGTTCCCACCAAAACTTCACGTCAGAGCCACTGACGCCAAAACTGGAACAGAAGCCCCCAGACACCGGAGCCAGCAGCGAACACCTGACCACCAGCAACACGGGTCCCGTTCACTCCGATTTTCCCGGAGGAGCAGCTCCGGTACCTTCCGTCCCGGCGCAGCAGCACCGCCGCCGGGCACGGCTCTGCCCAGCAGCTTCCCACCCGCGGGCTCCGGCCGCGCGGCGTGCCGAGGCCACCGGCTCCAGCACGTACGCTCGTGCTTGAGGCTGTTCGGCAGCTCCGTGTCCTTGCTGCCACAGAAACATCGATCGCCACCCTACTGACTGAGACCTTTGGCTTTTCTGAAAGCCTCATTTAATTATTTATCGTCACCTGCTAACTAAAGCACAAGGCACGCTGCAGCTGGGGCATCGTCCGCGTGACGCGCGGTTTCCAGGCCAGGCGGCAAAGCCTGGCAGGCACCGCGCGTCCTCCCAGGCAGGAGCCTGGCTGAGCCTGCCCCGGGGCTAGCGGGAGGAAGGTGTTAATGTGCGGTGTCTTCTGGAGGTAAAAATTCAGAGTATTTGCCCAAAATGCTAGGAAAGAAATCAAAAAGACATTAAACTGAAGGGTCCACAACACAGCATTGTATCCTGGGTGAAAGAGGAACGATCCCAGCGATTTGCATTTGCAGACAGCATTTTGTGTTTCTTCACAGGGCATCAACTTTTGGCCAGAAATCCATACACGCGACACTAATGTAAGATCTCCTAAGATCACGTTGTAGCCGGTTCTATTCCTGTTGTGCCTGTCAAATGCAAATTTCCGTGCCATCTGCTGGCCCTGCTGGCACCGCCATGACAAACGCGCTCACTAAAGACACCGCAACACTTCAGGAAAAACTTCAGTCATTTCTCCGTTTTCAACGCCTGACCTTGAGGCTTCACGCGGTTGTTTTGTTCCGCACCCATCACACCACAAAGCCTGTTTTCCGAGGTGCTGAATGCCACACTGGCAAGCGTTCGGGATTCAATCAGCAGAATCCCCAGACCGGCACTATCTGCACTGCAGCCCGGTGCAGCTTGCAGCCCGCGCTCGCTGCGAGGCCGTGGATCTGTGCGAGGCAACAGCCAGGACGCCCGAAGAGAAGAGGATGGCATTTTGGCAGCGCAGAGGCTGGGTGGGGAGGAAGGAGTCTTCTCCAGAACACCGACCTCGTCTCCCTGAACATGACGGAGGAAGACGAAGAAGGAAGGAAAGCAGCATGAGACTTGTACTGGGAATGAGAGAGCTAGCCAGGGGTTTCTGCAGGATGACACACGAGCGCTTTTATCTTCAAAAGGAGAGAAAATGGCCCCCAGTGATTAGTAATGCTCTTTTCAGAGGAGATCAATGCAGGCAATCAAGAAATGCTGCATTAAAGCCTTCTGTTTACTTTTGATACAGGAACATTTGAAAAAGGCTGACCTGGGTGCTTGAGAGCCATCAGAAGGTCCCTCTGCAAACAGCGACTTTCATTAGGAACCTGCTGCTTATCATCCTCATCTTCATCTTGTCTGAACAGTTTTGACAGCTACACAAAGCCTTGTTTTTTTAATTTGGCCTTGAGAACATTTAAAGCTATCAACATTAATTTTTCAAATCCCAATAACGTTAAATTAATTTCCAATTTTCTACCAATCCAGAATGAAACAGCTGGCATGGACACCGGCAGTCTGATATTTCAGAACCACAGACATACGTGCACACTCCAGAAAAAACAAACCCGAGCTGCAAAAGCATTGCTCTCCCCGGTCACTCTGTGCTACTTAGCCACGGAGCAGACAACATGGCTGTGTAGCGGGGGCACTAATTTGAAGGGTGGAAGGAAGAGAGACTGGCTGATGCGGCTATGATAGATGACAGAATTAGTGAACAGCTGTATAGCAACACCCGCTCAAGCTATTAAATAAGAACCAACATATCCAATATAGAGAGAATACCACGGGACAACGGTAAGCAAGCAGCCTGTGGTCAATCAACACTTGTTTTAAAAAAAAAAAAATTCTAAGAACAGGCAGCAAAATGTTCAATAAAGGCACATCAGTTACTTACTATTAAAAGCTATAGACTCACAGCTATTTGCCGAGTGGCAAGTTAAACAAAAACTAAGTTTTCACAGAGGAATAAGCAATACAATTGTTTACTTTCATATTTCATTCAGCTTTTCACGCAACTAATTTGCCAGGCACAGCGTAGTACAGCCTGTATTTCACGGGTAACACCTGCTTCCCCATCTATTCTGGTATGCAATGCAACTAACCTGGAGGTGGCCAAAAGACTCCTCCACAAGACTCCCCTCTATTAAAAATGAAACTTTCCAAAAAAAAATAAAAAGGGGAGGTAGGGATGATGGGTAGCAAGAAGAATATTTTTAGTTGAAAATCCAACACCCTTTAAATCCAGGGTATTTTGGAGTCTGGGTTTCTAAATAAGCCTCATTCCGTCTGATAAGAGCTCTAAAAAAAAAAAAAATCAGAGAAAATTTGGTTATGTTTCTTTTCCTGTATAACAGGAAACAAGATTACTCAGAAAATCATACTGCCACTTCTTCCCTTACAGTCTGCTGACAAATAGCCAATTTTGCAGCTTTCAAGACTAGTTTGATTTATTATAACCATATGGACCAGAGAAAGAAAGAAAGAAGGAAAGACAACAGTGACAGCCCAACTCATTTCGATCTACAAATCTACCGCAGAGCAGGTCTTCTTAAAAATAAAAATGCATTAACCATGGCAACAACCAAATACTGAATTCCATTTGCTCACTGTGGTACTTTGGACAGTTTCCATCTACTGTTTATCTATCTCCTCTAATTAGACCTTGTCTACACAGTATTTTTATTCCTTCAGCTACTGCACTAGGACGACAGATGTGGTGTGGCTTCTCCGGTATGATCTATGGATGTTTCTGGTTCCAGTGGAACTCGCCTACATGTGAGAACCCCACCAGATCACAAAAAGCCATGGCCGAGGCCCTGCCAACCAGGTATGGTCTAATGGAATGAGAATATGGAGTTTTGTGAAAGCTGAAAATTCCAGAGGTGGAAAAAATAAAAAGGAAGGGGAGTTCTGCAGTTGGTCCTTTCTGCTCCTGCTTTGAAGTCTGTACAAGCTCCTGACTTCACCTGAAGTCAGTCTAGAAGAGGTTAAAAAAAAAAAAAAAAAAGCATAAGCAAAATGGGCCTAGTGAGCAGGAACTGGCAGCAGAATGCCCCACCAATGCCCAGTTTCAGGGATGTTACTAAATAATTACCTACAAACCTACAGGATCATGTTTTGTCAGGGTTTTTTTTAAATCCTAACAGCAAAAAACAGGTGGAAATAGTGCAGAGCATTGGTCTGACATGGAACCCGTGCACCTGTGTGGCTGTGTACACAGTCCCAACCTGCTGGACCAAGGACCCGCTCAGCAGCCACTGACCTCGGAGAAACCTCAGGGCAAAGGCAACCACCTGGTGCCTGCGTGGGCAAAGAACCACCAAGTGCACGGATGTCCTGAGGCAGAGCCCAGAGCGATGAGACCACCAGAGAAAAAACTCTGCTCTGCATCAGCGCTGCCCTCGATAAAGGGCTGCTGAAGAGGCACTAGCCTGTGTCAAACGCTGATGTCACGAAATCACAATGCGTTGGCTGGTGGCATTTCACCAGGGCAGAAAGGCTCTTCCCATACCCTGCCTCAGTCCTTCACCTTCGTTCACCAGCCCCCTGTACAGCACGGTTATTTTACAAAAAGCCAGCAGACAGCTTCCCTGTGTAATCAGAAGGGCACGTCACAGCCCTCTGCTCTCCTCCTCCAGGCACAAGCTGCACTTTCCTCAAGCCTACAACCCTGCAGAAAGAGCAGAGAGAGAAGCCCAGGACCGGCGGCAGTGCGGAAGATGCTCGTGTAAACGACAGCCTGCAGAGGCCCCAGCAGCCTCCGGAAGGAAGTTCCCGTCCACTGGCCAAGCTGTTTAACTGGCACACCGATGGGCGATCCTCATCTCCAATCCTGCAGTGGCAGTCGACGTGCGGTCTGCTGTTTTGTCTCTCTCCACGCAGGAGGAGTCGCAGACAGACGGCAATAATGAGCCTTATCTACGATGCTAAATAAATGTTGTACCCTTTTTCTGGTTTAATAGCTGTTGTCAAGGCAACAAGTAGTATTCCTCGCCACCACACCCGGCACCAGATTAAAGGTGTGGAAGCAGTCTGGATGAACAGCCAAACACTGTGCTGCCAGCCTCCCCAAACCTGCCAGGCACAGGTCTTGTTCACCCTGCCTGGGGCAGTGTTTCCAGCAGGGACGTTCCGCTTTCCTGAGCCCGTAAGGTATATATCAAGATGCTCTTAAGACCAGCAGCAAAACATCACACCCTCCAAAATCCCAGCTGAGCTGACCTGCAGGGGCAGACCACGGGCAGGAGACGCTCCCCAGCGATCCAGGGCTCCACCACAGGGCAGAGCAAGCCCAGGTTCCCCTGCACCGGGTCCCGCGACACTCAGCCGCTGCACCCAGCAGCCTGCAGCGGCCGGCTGGTTCGCACGGCCCTGCTGGCCCACGAGCAACCACGGGCTACGTGGCAGAGCGGTGGGACCCGGAGACCCTCGGCTCCACGTCCGGACCCGCTGCCAGCCCCCTGTGCCCACGCCAGGCACGTTACGGACACCCGGCCCCGCACGGACAGAGCTCGAGGCCGCCGGCACAGCGCACGGAATCAGCTCAGAGAGGTGAAGACGCCTGGGAACAGACCCGACCGCGCGGACCCCAACCGACGCCGCTTCGCGCCGGACACGCGCGGCACAACCGCACGTGGGCGCGCTCCCCGTTTTCTCGCCGGCCGCTGCGGGCAGCCCGTGCCGCACCGGGCCCGTGAGCGCCCGGCCGCCTCGGCTCCGCGGCACGGCACGGCTCGCCCCAGCCCG
>VXAL01000025.1:170013-184731 GCA_013399475.1 Chauna torquata
GTGGCCTCGGTGGGGAGACCCCAACCGGCCCCCGGCCCCTCAGCGGGAGCACAGCCGGGCCCCATCCCCTCAGCAGGGACCCAGCCAGGCCCCGTCCCCTCGGTGGGGTGACCCCAGCCGGGCCCCGTTCCTGCAGCTACCAGGGGTTCACCACCACCAGGCACCCCCCAGCTGGGAACCCCCCAAACCAGGCACCGCCAGCACCCCCCCAGGACCCACAGCCGTTGTGCCCCGAGCGCCCCGGGGCTGGCGACCTGCGGGGCTGGGTGACATGGGGACAGGGCATGGGCGGCAGCGCGGCGAGCCCTGGTGCGTCCTGTGCACGGGGCAGCCCGCCGGGACGCGTCCCGTGCTGTACAGGCATGCAGGAGCGCAGAAGGGTGCACAGCAGTGGCAAAGTCTTCTCCCGGCGCAGCCACGCAGAGCTGCGCCAACCCGTCGCGCTCCTGTTGGCTTTTCTGCACCAGGAAGGCGGTAATGAGCTGAAAAGACCTATTCACAGGAGACCCGGAGATGCCTGGTATCAAAATCACAAACACTTCAGAGAAAGCCCTGCCTCGCAGCTCTCATTAACATATTTTCTGTTTTTCTGTTCCCTCATTCGATGTTCCAGGACATTTCCATAGAAACAGGATCCTGGTTCCTTAGCAGTCCAGTTTCCAATAACTACAAACCACATTAGCGCCAGGGCAGCTGCGCCCGGCCCCGCTGCACGCAGGCACGCGGCCGCCGCCAGCGACACGGCCCCAGCCGGGCCTCGGTGCCCCTTCTTGGACAGGGGCTGGATTCGGGTGCCAGGGGCAGGGACGGGTCCCAGCCGGCTGCAAAGTGCCGCCGCCGTGCCCCCAGGCCAGGCCAGCCCCCGCCGGGCACTGCGTCTCTGCCGCACCGGGAGCTGGGCTGCCTGCTGTGCGTTGGAGCAGCGGTGTTTCGCGCCGTGCTGTACCCGCAGGTCCCCAACGGCCCTGAAGACAGCAGGAGCCACCCGTCCCAGTGGCTCCAGCACGTTCCGCATCAGGGTGCGGCTCTGCAGGGAGAACAAGGAAGCTCCGGGCTCGGGGTAACGCAGAATTCACCCCCTCCTGTAGCTTGCCTTTTGCACAGGCACCAGGAGATCTGTGCGACACCGATTGTAGAGGAAGCCTATTTCCTTGTATGTTATTTGCTTTTCACTGTTTATTTGCCTGCTAAATGCCCTGTTAACAAAGGTGGTGACAGTGCAGATGTTACTGAACTGCAGCGACCTGGCTGGCCTGCTGAGGGGTGACTTGATCCAGGGGGATCCTGGGAAGGCGCTGGGACTGGGACGGGGAGGACTCCTGTCACTGCTCGCTGATTTTTGGCTGCACACTTGGGACGCTGCTTCCAGCCCGGGAGCCACCGCCTGGCCTCCGGGGCAGACCTGCAAGTGGTGCAGGACCTGACATGCCACATCAGGGACATCGCGCCTGGCTGTCTGTCCAGCCGCGGTTTTGCTCCCCCACAACCGCCTGCTGCAGACCCGCAGGGCAGCGAGCCCCGGCTGCCCGGTGTCGCAAGATGGCACCATTGCATCTGTTTTACCAAGCAACCTCCAGCACGGGGGTCCGTGCGTGTGAGGGGGGTCCGGGTGGGCTCCCCTCCCGCTGGAAGGGCTGTGCGATGAGGGCCGAAGGTGCAAGGAAGCAGCAGCCCAGGGCTTTTCATGTCTCAGCTGAGACCAGCCAAGCGCTCCACAGGGAAGGAACCGGCTGTCAAAGCACTGACTTTATGCTGATGGCACAAAGCACGCTCAGCAGTAAATAAATGTTCTCTACTTGAAGGCGGGTTTCTCCTGCGTGTGTTCCCCCTTCTCCATCCAGCTGGGGACAGAGCAGGCCCTTTGCATCACAGCCCCGCGGTGCCCATCCGCGGGAGCTGCAGAGCCCGGCGCAGGGTCTGGCCCCAGGCTGGTTTTCGGCTCCTGTAGCCAGCAGCCCAGACGCTGCGCGGCTGCACGCCGGCGTCCGGGAGGGAGCGCAGGTTGTGTTCGGCGCTAGCCCGTGCAACCCATGCGTAGCTTCGCTGCTCTGCCGTCCTGCCTGTCATTTATTTATGACCACAGGTCCTACAGTGTTGAACAGGCAATTAAGACAGGCTAATAAACATTCATAATGAAGGCGTCACGGCCTCATAAAACACCATGTAGGAGTGCCATCGGATATCAACAGTGAATCATATCTCCCAGGGCAGAGGCAGCCCATCCGCTCCTGCGACCCTGAGCACCCCTGGGGCAGAGTGGAGTCACAGCTCTGCAGAAACGTCCCCTGCCCAAACAGAAAAGGTGCCAGGTTCCCGAGGAGCCAGGGCGCAGCACGGCCGTGTCACGCTGAGCACCTTGCACGGCTCTGATCTCCGCAGAGCTCCTTCGACCCAGGATGAGCCCCGACCCAAGGGCACCTGCCTGCCGCACCCAGGGAGAGGAGAGCCTGGGCAGACTGACTGAGCAGACTGACAGAGCTTCAATTTGCCTTGGACAGGCAGGCGAGTTTCTCCTGCCCATTTCTCAGTTTTGCTGTTGTGAAAATGATATAGGAGACTTTGACCTGCTTCTTGATTTGCAGAAGATTGGGGACCTCAGGAACTGTTCAGTTTAGCACCTTTATTAGGAAAAGAGGCCCATCCAAGCTGAGCCAAAACAACTTTTTTAGGGCTTTTCCCAACAAACAAACCAACTGCGCTTACTCTAGGGGCCAAGTGGAGCCAAAGAGCTGTTGCACACCCAGCAGGACTCCCTGGCAGCTCTGCCAGCATGGTTCCCCCTGCACCCACGCGGGTAGGATGGAGCCGAAGGGCTGATGCCGAGGGAGCCCACGCTCCTCCTCAGCTCTGCCAAGCTCGGGGGAGCGATGAGTGCCCGTGAGCTCGACTCGAACACGCACCCTGCGCAGTGCAAGAGAGTGCTGGCAGAGGGAAGCCCAGAGGAGCAAGAAGATCATTTCGGTTCCTGCTAATGAACCATGCTGGTTCTGTGCAATCTTCAGTCCTGTCAATCTCTCTGCAATGCTCCAGGCTAACTAACCCTGGGTGTGCCGCGTTCCTCACGCGCTGAAGCAGCCCAGGGAGGACCTGTCTCTTCCCATTGTGCACCACGGACAAATTTATGTCACCAGAGAAATGTCATCTTTGGGGAAAGGTCCACAGCAGCTGAGGTTGTCTAAGCCTGCACTCACTTTATAGTGTTAACAAAAGATTTCCTTTTTACTTGCACAGAGAGAAAGCCACGTGTCTCTTCTGAAGCTGTAGAACAATTACCGGCCAGCAGCCGCTCAGCTGGTTTCGCTGCTCCCCCTGGACCACTCCTCCCCTGCACCACAGCTGCTCACCAGTGCCTGCTTAGAATCGAGGGCCTGTCAGTGCCACGGCCTTCGTGCTGCTGTCCTCAGGCAATCGCTGCTTCACCATTTGCCAGGCAACATCAGGCACCTGTGCATGAAGGCAAAGTGCTTCATCAGGGTGACGGCTCCCAGAGGGCTTCCATCACTGTCGCAGGTTCACACGGATGGCGGTGCTGGCACTTCTGTGGGACCAAGCACCAAGTGAAGCAACGCTTAGGCCATCTGAGAGGGACGGAAAGTGATTCCAGGTGGCTTTGCAAAGGCCCCAGACACGCAGCAGGACCCGCTCCTCTCTGCCCACAGCATGAGCACCGCTGCCAGCCTGTCAGCAGTGAGCCCACCACCTCCATGGACAGCTGCTTACAGAGGTCTCTGGTCTCTGGTGGCACTGCCGGGGGACGTCCTGCTTCCAGAAAGTCCTTATCCCATCACAAAGAAGGGGACTAATTTATGTTACTTCCGGTCCTTGAGGTGGTGAAAGACAAAAGTCACATCTGCATGAATGACACGCACACATGCGAGTGGCTGCTCTCCTCTGCACCTCGGTTCATTATAATCTCTGTTCTCCTTTTTGCCTGGCTTCTTCCTCCCCAGGAACAACAGTGCTATGCAGGGGAGTGGCAGCTATTAATATTTTATTACCTTCCTTTGGGGAGAAATCCACTGAAACAAGCACAGGGACCAGATCTCTATAAGTCTCGCTGGTTTCTTTTCCCTGGAAAATGCTGCTTCTCGATGGATTGAAGATGGGTAGGATGCAAGTGGCCCCTGTTTGCTGAAGTCTGGAGAGCTTAAACAAGAGCACGTTGATCTATACTTAATGTGATTAAGTTACATCTCTGAGTATCATGCTAATTGAATTAAACTTCCCACTGCTGCCTCTGTGGCTTAAGCAGAATAGTCGTTTTAAGACCACAATTCGCTTCTTTGCATTTCATTGCATGGATGAGCAGGTAGGATAAAAGCAATCTGCTAATCAGACAATCATACTGTTAGAAACATCATCCAACTCGATGGAAATTCAAATTTAAATCTGATTTGAACTAAATTTAAACTGTACATTGTAAATCTAAAGTGATTTGTGCTTTGAGTAAAGAAAACAGCAGCAAAAGGTGGAAGTAAGCACGTCTGGGGAGCGCGCAGGGTACACCTGAGCGCGATGCTGCAGCAGTTCAGACAGCACGAGGGCTCGCCCAGGAGACCAGCGGGCGCCCAGGGCGAGCGGCAGCAAGTGAAGCGCAGAGTCCCCCCGGCCGCCCCCTGCTCTTCATGGACCGAAGTGAAAGCTCGGATCCAGCACTCCAGGGAAGGAGCCAGCTGTGCGATATTTCAGATGATACATGGAGGCCATGTACCCTCCATAGCCTCCTCTGCTGAAATGCTTCTAATTAAATGTCAGAGGATGGACAAAAATATTTGGCTACAATGGGCAAAATAACAACATTTTAGTCACAAGCCCCCATCCGGTGTGGCACTGATTAGCACACAGCCCCACGCGGTGCAGACGGCGGGCCAGGCTAGAGCAGCACACACAGCCGCTGACACCGGGACTAGAAAACTGCGACCAGAGTAAAGAAAGCTCTGGGGAAAACCCATCTGCGCAGCAGCACCACGGGTCGCAGAGCCGGGACACCGAGCGGACGCAGGGGAGTGCAGCCTCCTGCCACGAGACCCACCTCCCGAAGACACCTCTCCCTCTGCCCTCCTCCTGTCTCCAGCAGCCCTGAGCACGTGCAATGGGTTTTCCAGCTTGCAGCTTCTACAAGCAACTGAGATCTCAGAGGTCGCTCCTCATTGACTTGACAGCAGCAGCCTGGCCCCGACGCCAGAGGGGAGGCAGCCGCATCGGTGGGTCGCAGCGGGCAGGTGGGGACCGGGGAGCTGGGAGGGGGACGCTGGGCGCGTTCACGGCTCATTCGGCCGGGAGCACCCCGGGGGATCTGGCAGGGATGGGGGCTGCCGGAGCGGAGCATCGGCGTCATGCCGACAGCGCAGCACGAGCATGTTGGGAAACTGATGCTGGTCTGTGCTGCGGTACGCTGAGGTCTTGCGTTGAAATTACCTGGAGAAAAGAAGGGTCAGCTGCAGAAAAAGAGCTGTGATTTTTTTGCAGTTGCTATGGCACCAGCTGTCTCTCTGCTGTCACTCATGCCCTGAAGATTGTCCTCAGCCCGGAGGGATTAAACTGTGCTTCCCCAGCACGCTGCTCAGACAGCAAAGGGGATTTCTCACCTTCATCCCTGGGGAAGGCACAAAAGCCGCTCTGCCAACCGCCCGCAGCACCCTGGCAGTTACGCACAGTCCTTGCTTTAATTTCTGATGGATTTAATTTCCACACCCGCGTTATAAGGACTGCTGTTGAAATTCACAGCTTTGCAGAAGCCCAGGAGTGACACAAATCCAGTATAAACCCACAGGGGATTAATCGGCCCTCACCTGTGTGCTGAGCCTCGGGGGGCCACGTGCTGGTGGGCTCCCGGGGGGGAGGCTCAGCCCTGGGCACACCCCGAAACCTCCGCTCGCTCCACCCCAGCGCGGGGACCAGCGTGGGGGACCAGCCTGCCGCCTCCGGCCAAACCCCTGGGCTCGGAGGGATGCGCATGCAGGGAGCTATTCCCAACCCCTCCTCACGAACCCCTCGGTCAGAAAACTGTTGCATTTTCAAACAAGAGGTCTTAACAGACAAAAGGACGTCGTGTTCCCTGCGCCAGGACGGCAGCTGCTGTGCCGAGCAGCAGCCACTGCACATGGGCATCAATCGCAGGCTGGCAGCAGCAGTGGATCTATAACCGGCCACGGGGTCGTCGCAGCTCAGCTGTCCTCTGGGGGGTAGGGGGTGTCTGGCTAAGAGAGAAAACCTCCCCTTCCCAGGACGTTAAACCTGCCGAGGCACAGCCACCGAGAGATCAGGGTGAGCATCGACGCCCTGAGCGGCTCTTGTCTGACAGCCAGGGCAGCCAGGGCCAGATGTGTGAAAACAAACAAAAAAATAGATATTTTAAACTGGACATTTCTAACGGGTCCCCATGCGTGTGCCTGCAGCATTAACAGTGTCCAGAGGTCTCCCGTGGCGGGCGGCTGGCGTCACGTCGTCACAGCAACCCGCTGTCCATGCCCCTAAGAGCCGTGGTTCCCGTTTTGATCTCTTTTTAGTTTCTTTTAATTACAGATGAGGGGTGCCTGGAAAAGCCGTGCTGGAGCACAGGGGCCCTGGGAGCGCCTGCAGCCCCGTGCAAGGGCTCGCTCCGCACCGGCCCCGTGCTGCGGCCAGGGCAAGGTGCCAGGCTAAGCCCACACAGACACATTTCATTTGCAACGACACTGCTGTTAAACTGTTGCACTGAAGAGAGTGACGGCTTTTGGTACCCTGCCACCCCTCCCCTGACGGCACTGGAGCTGCAGAAGTTATTTCATTTGCAAGTGGTTCAATTGCAACCACTCGCACCCCCGTGCCGCAGGACGCAGCACGTCCACGAAGCGGTGTGGGACAGCTGGCAGCAGCGGCTCTGCAGCCCCGCGCTGACCCCGGCGGCACGCGGAGGTGTCTCCGGCCCGCGGGAGTTCGTGCCCCGCGCCTGCCCCTGCGAGCACGAGCTGCGTCCTCGGGTGGGCTGGTGTCATTGTTCGCAGAGCTGCCGTCACAAAATACACCAAGGACAAAGAAATAACTATTCATCAGGAGGAAAGGGTGCAGAACTGAGCCACCACCTCTGGGTTAACACCACCGCTGTGTGCAAACGCCGTCACCGCATCACTAAACCCACCCCTACGGCAAAACGCGCTCCCCTGGGCGCAGAGGGGACGGGGGCGGACGCGGTGGGGCTGGTCCCCCCGCTCCAGCCCCGCGCAGGGACGCGCTCCCTCCACCCCCTCCTGCCTCTGATCAAAGGACGGGTCTCTCTCCCGGCAGCTCGGTGCTGTGGGTTTCCAGCTGGAGGTGGGGACGCGCAGGCAGCCTGACCCTCCCCTCCTCGGATCTGTCATCAGCCACGGAAAAATCCTTCCCTTCCCCAAGTTGCTCAGCCCGAGTCCTGCAGGGCTCGCCTGGGCAGCAGGATGGGGGAGCAGCCCTGCCCGGTGCCCACCAGCCGCCCCCGGCAGGATGGGGGTCCCGGGGCCGGCCCCGCGCCCCCAGCCCACCCCCGGGACAAGTGGAGCAAAAAAATGGATTTCCTCCTCTCGGTCGTTGGATTTGCTGTCGATCTGGGCAACGTGTGGCGGTTCCCTTACATCTGCTACCAAAACGGAGGGGGTAAGGACGCTGCTAGGGCTGCTTACGTCTGCTGTTGGGGAAAAGAAATGTGTCTGTCATCTTTCGGATGCTGAGAACTCGCTGTTTCTTTTCTTTGTTTGTCTCTAGCTGCTCCTCTTCGGAGACGGCAGCTCAGAGACCAACCCAACTTCTCCTCACATCTGTCTCCTTTCTGCTCTGTGTCTTTCTCCCTTCAAACCCCTTTTCCATTCACCCCTTTCCTGGTGGCATTCGTGCCCTTCCCGGCGGGATCGGAGTGTCGGCTCACGGCCGCGGGACGGCTGCGGGCACCATGCACTTCACAGCGCCGGGGTCAGCAAGAGCAAACCGACCCGCTCCAAACCTATTAAGCTGTAAATTTGGGGTGTGAGGTTCATACACTTCCTGATCTCCTGACCTGGTGCAAACAACCCTTCTGGCGGCTGATGTTTTAAAATAACCCTGCAAACATTTCCGGCAGCTGCCTCAGGTCTGAGCCGTGCAGCCGGCGGTGCCGGACCCCAGGGCAAGCCCCAGCATCACGAGCACACAGCCCCATGCGGCACAGGGGTACTAGCAGAAAGTTTAGGTACAAAAGCTCCATGTAGGAAAATCCTTGAGCAAATGACAACTAAAAAAATTGCTTTGAATAGACCAAAGTAATAATAACAACGACAACAACAAACTTGCATAGAAATTATAAATGAGGAATGATAATTTTGTGCTATTTGCAAAAGCACAGTGGATTTAATTGCCAAAGTTGGCATTCGGGTAACATCCCCTCGCGCTTAGAAGAACAAGGAGATAATTGGTACCACACTCAAGGCTGCGATGTGGATCCCAGGTGCCCCCTCGGAAGCACGGTTATTTGTGACTTACTCCTGTGGGACTGGGAGCAGACTTCAGCCACTCCTCGGCGATGTGGCTGGGGCAGATGCTGTCCCTGGGCGCGCAGGAAGGTGAGGCTCAAGCAGCACCTCCGGGTAAGGACGGAGCCCAGGCGGGGCAGAGCAGCGCTGACCCCGGCGGCTCAGGGCTCAGGCGCCCGCCAGGGATGCTCCCAGAGCCCCCGGCAGCACCCTGCCAGAACGGGGGGCTGCGGGGGGTGCCAGGCACGCAGCCCTGTGCACCCCAGCATGCGGAGGCTTCTGGAGAAAGGAGCCGTGGGGGTTAAATTAACTAATCCCAGCTGGGCTATCCTGACAAGCGCGGAGAGCAGCTCCAGCTCCAGAAAGCCCACTGGGTGCAAGCGCAGCCCTGGTAAAGACGACATGGGTGTGAATAATGCAGATCACAGCATTAATTACTTGTATCTCGGGGTGACAACACATAGTCAGCGGGATTTTCTCCAAAACTCTTTGAGACCCAAGAGGTGCGTTGGCCCCATGCCCTGCGCCCCGCTGGCTCGTGCTGCTCGGTGCACCCGCCCGGCCAAACGCTCCCTCCCGGCCCCGCGGAGCCACCTGCGCGGCCCCGCTCCCATCTGCGAGCCGCTCCCTGCAGGGTGTCCCAGACCGTTTGCGAAGCCTCTGACAGGCGTGCATCCGAATCACTCGCCGCTCCCCCGTGACACGTCCCTGCGCACACTCGCCGGCCGGCGCAGGGCTGCGGCGGTCAGCCCCGCTCTGCTCCTCGCCCTGCAGGAGCCTTTCTCATCCCGTACACGCTGATGGCTGTTTTCGGAGGGGTGCCCCTCTTCTACATGGAGCTGGCCCTGGGGCAGTTCCACAGGACGGGCGCCATCCCCATCTGGAAGCACATCTGCCCCATCTTCAAAGGTGAGCGACTCGGCCACGCGGACGGTGCGGGGCCAGCCTGGATCCGTCCCGGGGCACAGGGAGAGGCTCGGCCGGCCCAGGCTGCGGGAGCCTGTCCCCCTCTCCCCCCAGGCATCGGCTTTGCCATCTGCATCATTGGCCTGTACGTCTCCTTCTACTACAACACCATCATCGCCTGGGCTCTCTATTACTTCTACTCGTCCTTCTCGGGCACCCTGCCCTGGGCGAGCTGCGACAACCCCTGGAACACACCCAACTGCACCAACTACTTCGGGAGGAGCAACGTGACTTGGACCAACTTCTCCAGGTCCCCCGCCGAAGAGTTTTATACGTAAGTGCCCATACGTGGACGATGAGTTGGAGCTGGGGCACATCCCTGTAGAGGCACTCGGCTCTGCTGCACGGGGAGCAGGACCAGGGACAAGTGTTTGCACCCAGGGCCATCACGCGGGGATGCTCTTGGGGTGCTTGTAGCCCCTGCTCTGGGGGATAGGGGGCTGTGGGGCCACCTGCTGCCAGCGTGCCCACGTGCAGAGACAGCGGCACCTGAGACCCTGCCCGACCACAGGAGGAAGGTCCTGGAGATCCAGAAGTCCGGAGGTCTGTACGATGTGGGGGGGATCCGCTGGCAGCTGCTCCTCTGCCTCTTCCTCATCTTCAGCATCGTCTACTTCAGCCTGTGGAAAGGGGTGAAAACCTCCGGGAAGGTGAGAGGGCTCCGTGCCAGCGCAGCCTGGGGGCTCGTGGGGGCTGGCAGCCCCACTGCATCCCCTCCCTGGCCAGGGCCACACGGCAGGGATGGAGCACAGTGCGTGCCCAGCAGCTGGCGGGGTGATCCGGCTCACCTGGCTGGCTAAATTTGGGGCACCATCTTCTCCCCACCCCTGCACCCCTCGACCTCACGGGCAGTGCCCGATGCAGGCGGTTTGGGTGCTCACGGGCTGACAGCCGCCTCTGCTGCAGGTGGTGTGGGTGACGGCCACGCTGCCCTACCTGGTGCTCCTCGTCCTGCTGGTCCGCGGGGCCACCCTGCCCGGCGCCTGGAGAGGGGTCGTCTTCTACCTGCGCCCGGACTGGGGCAAGCTCCTGAGCACCGCGGTGAGTGCGGGGGGGACGCGATGCCCTCCAGGGCCGGCAGCACGCAGACCCCCTCCCGCGATGCACACCCACCCTGCCCGCTGCTCCCACAGAGACGAGATGCCCTGGACAGGCTCTTGGAAATGTAAATCTATAATTGAATCACCCATCTCATTGCCGCTGCGGTTTGTTCGTGCCGTGTTCTCGCCCTGGCTTGACAATAGCTTTCCTGTGGGTAATTACCAGGCAGCACTTGAAAATTCTCATTAAAGATAATCAGGGCCACGCTGCTGCCGGCGCCAAAGCTGCTGGCCCAGGCACGGGGGCTCGGGGCTCCCCCTGGCTTCACCTCCCCTCGGGCGGGGGGGAACGTAGGTGCCGCTGCTTCATTCTGCTGCTGCACGAGCCCCGGGTGAAAACTTGCTCCCTCTGTCCTGCGGCAGCCCCTGCTCCCGGGGCACCCTGCGGGGATGGGGCAGGGAAGGAGCCACGGGCAGGAGAGGGGGCTTGGCAGCACGGACCCTTACGGAGCCCGTCCCTGCGCCGTGGGTTGCACGCGCCGTGGGGCACCTGCCTGGCCTCCAGCCCGCCTGTCGCTTCTCCTGTCAGGTCTGGGTTGATGCTGCTGCACAGATTTTCTTCTCCTTGGGCCCCGGATTCGGCGTCCTTCTTGCTCTGGCCAGCTACAACCATTTCCACAACAACTGCTACCGGTGAGCACCTGCTGCAGGATGCGGCACGGGCACGGGGCTGCGCCAGCGTGGCTCAGCAGAGCCCCACGGCCACGGGCTGAGCGCTCCTGCCCACTTCACCGACAGCTTGTGTGTGCGCGGCCGGGAGAGGGACCCGGTGGCACTGCAGGGAGGGTTCTGCCGCAGGACATGTCTCCCTGCTTTCTGCTTTCCAGGGACGCGCTCATCGCCAGCGCGGTGAACTGCCTCACCAGCTTCCTCTCGGGCTTCGTCATCTTCACCGTGCTGGGCTACATGGCCGAGATGAGGGACGTGGAGGTGGAGGATGTGGCGAGAGACAAAGGTTTGCCTCCTCCAGCGCCAGTGCCCCATCCCGCCCGGCCCCGCGGTGCCCGGGGCTCCATGCCCCTGCCAGGGCTGGGGGTCCCTGAGCACCCGGGGGCACAGGCATGGAGGGCAGCGAGGTGCTTTGGGGCATCTCCCCCACATCTGTTCCCACCGCTGCCAGCACCCAGGGCTGTACTGGAGCAGCCGGGGGAAAGGCAAAGCAAACCCGCCTCCTCTCCTAGGCCCCAGCCTGCTTTTTATCACCTACCCCGAAGCCATTGCCAATATGATGGGATCCACCTTCTTCGCCATCATCTTCTTCCTGATGATGATAACGCTGGGGCTGGACAGCACGGTAGGGGCCTCCGTGACGTGCGGCAGCACCGGCCGCTCGGGGGGAGCAGTCTCTGCGTCTCGTTTCCCCACCTCACCCCAGCATTTCCTGGGCAGTTCGGGGGTTTGGAGGCAGTGATCACAGCCGTGATGGACGAGTACCCCCAGGTCCTCGCCAAGCACAGGGAGCTCTTTGTCCTCGGCCTCATCACAGTCTGTTTCCTGGGCTCTCTGAGCACCCTCACCTACGTGAGTACGGCTCGGGGCAGGCTGGGTGTGGTTTGCTTTTTGCTCAGCCAAATTTGCCCCTGTAACTGGGCACGGGGACGTGCCCAGCGCCACCCGTGCCGGGCGAGCTGCCACCTCCTCGTGTTGCTGCAGGGGGGTGCCTACGTGGTGAAGCTCCTGGAGGAGTTCGGCGCGGGCTGCTCGATCCTGGCAGTGGTGTTGCTGGAAACAATAGCTGTGTCCTGGTTTTATGGTAAGAGCCTGCCTCTGCTATGCAGCACCTGAAGACCCGCAGGCACCCACGTGGGTGCTCATCTTAGGCACGCGAGTAAATGCTGGGGGGCTCAGGGGCAGGCGCGCGGCTCCTGGCGAGGCTGCGATGGGGCTGAGCGTCGTGCTGGGCTCTGGGCACCCTCGCTGCAGCCGCCTCGCCCAGAGACGGCTCTGTCCTCCGGCAGGAATCCAGAGGTTCTCCCACGACGTGAAAGCCATGCTGGGCTTCACCCCGGGGCTGTTCTGGAAGGTGTGCTGGGCCGCCATCAGCCCTGCCTTGCTGGCGGTGAGTACCCACGGCCCGAGCGCGACGCTAAGCTGCCCCGCTCCCTCGTGTGCCCAGCAAAGGAGGTGCTCTCCCCGCACCGCTGCTCTGGCCATGGCACCATGGGTGCGATGTCAGGTTGCCCACAGCCTCCGGCACAGCAGGTTTGGCAAAAAAAAAAAAAAAAAAAAGGAGCTAAAAGTACATTTTCCAGCCCCTTCTGCCGCTATGCTCCAGGGCAAAGCTCGCAGCTGGCTGCTGGGTGCTCACACGAGCGCTGAATGTGGCCCTGTTCCATCCTCATGAAAAAGGCGACTGTTGGCAGCCCGGTCCCCAGCGTCCCATGTGGGCACAGCCACGCTGACAGCACCACAGTGCTGTGCTCCGGGCCGGATCCGTCCCCTTTGAAATGCCAGCCCCTCATGCTTCAAAGGCTACCGCCTGTGAGGCGCAGAGGGGTCTGATCTCGCCGGATCCACAGGAGGAGAGGCTTTGCAAGGATTAATTACGGCTCTAAGTGCTTTGCCTAGGTTATTAAGAGAAAAGTATTACAATTGAAGCAGACAGCAAATGGCTTCATTGCAGCATGGGGACGTGCAGCCCCTGCAGGCCGCCGTCTTGGCAGGGTTCGTTGGATGGAGAGCACCCAGCCCCGGTGCTTGTGCCGGGGCTGGGGAGATGCCGCAGCTGATCCGCTGCCGCGGGGAGCCGATGGGGCTGCTCGCGCTGTGCGGGCTGTCCAGCCCTGCCCCAGCCCCGAGCATCGCTCCCTAACGGGATCTCTTCGGCTGCTGCAGTTCATCGTCGTCAGCTCCCTGCTGGAGCAGCCTCCCCTGGTGCTCTTCAGCTACCGGTACCCGGAGTGGAGCACCTCGGTGGGGCACCTCGTGGGAGCGTCCTCCTTCGTCTGCATCCCCATCTACATGGTGTACAAGCTGGTCTGGACGCCGGGGTCTCTCAAGCAGGTCAGAGCCACATCAGCATGGCCCTGGAGGCAGGAGACTGTCCCCAGGTGTCACCCCTCCTCTCTGCCCATTTTTGGGACGTCCCCAAGTGTCGGGGCAGGCGAGGAGCCCAAAGGCAGAGCACCAGCTCCCGCCGCGCAGGGCACGAGGTCCTGCTGCAGGGAGGAAACCCACTGCCTTTTCTCTCTGCCCGCTTCCACCCTCCAGCGCCTCGCCGTCTGCATTCGGCCGGAGAAAACAACACGAGACCCCCAAGCCGAGGCGGTGTGTGTGTCACCGGTCCTGTAGCCCAGCAGCATGACCAGGGGACACAGACGCTGCTCTTCAGCTTCCCGTTCCCATGCAACAAAGCGATCAGGCAGACAGAAGAAAAGCCGCCGTCACCGTCCTCACAGCAAACCGGCCCCGCGCCCACCCCGGCTGCGTTGCCCGCGAGCATCACGGCGCGAGCGCACACCGGTGACCGCGGTGCTGGGGAGCCTCCAGAGCCAGTGCAGCGTGGCGGTTGCTCCGCTGC
This sequence comes from Chauna torquata, assembly GCA_013399475.1. Classification (NCBI taxonomy): domain Eukaryota; kingdom Metazoa; phylum Chordata; class Aves; order Anseriformes; family Anhimidae; genus Chauna; species Chauna torquata. The sequence goes on from VXAL01000025.1 coordinate 184,056, forward strand.
TGCTCGATGTCTCGGTCCCCTTCCAAAGAGAAAACAAAGCCCCAGCTGCTAGTGAGGTTTCGTGGTTTCCCACTCCGTGGGGTTCATTTCCCCTCCCAGCCTCCGTTTTGAGGGCGAACCCCAGCTCCCTGAGGCACAGCGGCATCCCCGCTGTGGCCATGACCTCGCCCAGCCGAGGGATGCTCGCGGTGCTGCCGTGCCACCGGCTCCACGTGAGCCGTGCGTGCCCTTGGCTGTGCTGTGGGAATAAAGCCGACACCGACTGCCGGGAGCCGAGGGGAGGCAGAGGACGCGGAGCCGGCTGCTGGCGGCACAGCGCCGGTCACTGCGCCAGACCCCTTGCTCCCCGCAGCCGCCTCCGGCGTTTGAGGAGCTCCACCGTACGTCGCATAGTAAAAGTGAGCGGGGTAAGGGTGAAGCAGCCTGGCTCTGGCTGGGCCACCAGACCCCCCCATCACAGCCCCCCACTGCTCCTGAGGCCCATTAAAGGCTTCCCGGTGCCCGCAGCCAGCCCGGGCAAGGCAAAGGCACCCTCATCGGTTGCACCACCCCGCCTGCCCCCCACCGGCGGGTTAACGGGGGGCACAGCCAAGGGCTGGGGGGCACGCAGGGGTTGGGGACACATGGGACTGGGGGACACACGGGAATGGGAAGAACACGGGGATGGGGGGGCACA
>VXAL01000025.1:185562-202253 GCA_013399475.1 Chauna torquata
GAGGCCCGCGGGTGCCCGCTCCAGTGGCCGCCCTGGGTGGGCGCGAGCAGGCGGCGGGCTCGGCTCAGCGTCGTCGTCCGACCGGCGGGCCGGGCGCTGGCTCGCGCCGCACCCAGTTTCGCTTTCCGGTGAATTCGGCTCCTCGCTCGAGTGCTGAGCCTGGAAGGGCTGAAGTGGAGCCTTCTAGAAGGTCGGAGGACGAAAGCTCAGCGAGCGACAGCGGCCACGCGGGGCAGGCGCGCGCCTGCCTCCCAGCAGAGACACCGAGGCAGCTCCGCGCCAGGCTGCTCGGTCCTGGCGCCCTTCGCTCTTACCCCGAGCCAAACGGCCAAAAGCAGCCTTGCACCAGGACAGCCGTGCTGAAGCTGGGATGCGCGGACAAGGGTTTGCAGCTCGTGCTGAGCTCTCCTCTCCTGGCGGGGGGACTCGTGCTCCCGAGCAGGTTGCCGGCCTGGCAGGAATCGGAGCCCCCGGACATCTGCAGGCAAGCCAGGCCGGCGTCGAGGCTGCTGGGCTCCGGCTCTCTGGAAGTGCTTTGCGTTTAAGCTACAGATGGATCCGTTCTATGCATTTTTGGTAACAAATTCAAGTGTTTACACTGAAATCACACTTGCATATGAATGCTGCTATTTTGTTTTGCACTGCTATGAGTAGTAACTGGATTTTGCTTATTAAGTATTACTTTGATATTTAACATAGGGGTTTTTGGCTAGTAATTTATTTTAGTATTTTAAAACTTTACTTCCAGAGCAAATGTGTTGACCAGTTCTCTGAAACCTTGTGCTGCACCTGATGTTTTCTGCTCGGTTAGTTCCAAAGGACACTGGCTGCTCTTGGAGCTGGGGATTTTCTTTGCTGCTCTGTTACATTACTACGTGAGGCTGGCCCAGAACAGATTGTTTCTGATCTGGGCGAAACATGAGCGAGGGAGCAGGCTAACACTGTAACATTTCTTTCTGATGTTTTTCATTCTTGGCTGCAGAGTCTTGCATCACTGTTTTTTCCTCTGTCCTTCATTCGATGTAGAGCTTTGCCTGTAGCTGTGTTGTTCATGGGTGGAGGAAAATAGTGTGGCTTGTAGCTACAGCTCTGCGCTCCCTGGAGCAGTGTTCTTATTTGCATTCATTCTTCAGTCCCTGCTTTGTCTCTCTGTACAAATAAAAAAGCTAAGTAAACAATCCAGGACTCCTTTATTTATTCACGGGTGTTCTGCTTGTTATTAACTCCGCTGTAGCTGTACAAAAGGCTGAGGCAGTCCCGCTTCCCAGCCTCTGGTACAGCTCTGATGAACTCCCGCTTAAAAGAGGGGTAAGAAGGGTAAGGGAACAGGGAGAGAACAGCGCTGTGATTCTAAGGGCCCCTGGTTTTGTGGATGGTAGGTGGCAAGGAACTAAAAGTGAACTGAAAGTGAAAACTAGTGCTGCAACTGTAGCGCAGTTAACAGCAGTTTACCTGTTAACAATGTCTACTGCTAATGCAGCTATGAGGACTATATTTTGAATAAAAAATCAGCCAAAGCTATAAGAAGGATTTCCAAACGAAGCACATCCTGAATGTGTGGAATATAACCTGACAACTTGGAGCAGTCCAGAAGTATGTACTTAGTCTCAGACAAACAGCACAGATACTGAAGAAAGTATCAATTTAAAGACCTCTAAATTACGATATTTAAAAGCTTGTTACAGTTTCAAAACAAAACTACAGCTATTTGAGCTTCTGCTTTCCTACAGCAGCCTCAAGCTTCCTCGGAAAAAGGAAGTTGGCAGACTCAGTTTTTGTACAGCAGTCTCAAAGTTGATATTAAACGTACTATGCAATCCTCCACTGATCTTTTCCTGTTACTCACAAAAAACGTACATACAGAAACTAATCATGAGCCCTGAAGTCCGAACGCCACACTGCCTTTTATTTACTTAAAATATTTTACTGATCCGTTTTCAAAATAGGGAGACTCAAAGGTTGGCTGAAAACATCAGAAACACATTTCCAGGGGTTATATGTCTATTTTAAACTAAACCAAAACTATTTTTGATAGTTTTGTAAATCACCTTTAAAGTACAGAAACATAATAAAAAGGCAGATAAGGATACTTATTAAAACAGACTCCAGCTACCACAATAGGTGCTAAAATACCAATGTGTGTAATGTGTGTGCTGGAAGAAAATAATGCAAAGATACTGCACAGAGGATCAGAGGATGCTTTTTACCCACAGTGTAAGACGTAAGCCAGAGTTTAAGAGAAACAGTACCTGTACCAAGAAAGAAGGGCCTTACATTTTAGAAGGAAGGATGGAAATGTCACAGGAAAAAGAATTTTTTACAGTCTCAAACAAAGAAGCAGGATTGTAACAAAACTTGAACTGAAACAGCTCAGTCTTTAGTTTACAACAACACAAAAAACAAAGCAAGTCAGCTTGAAAAATTATTTTTTTCCTTGTAACCTTTGAAATGCTTAATAGAAAAAAAGCAAAGTCAGACAGCTGCTCTTACAAAGGCAACAGCACTCTTTATTTCTGCTGGAGGAAAAAAAAAACCCCACAATTTCATCTTCTACCTCACAACTCTGTCAAGAGCTCAATGCAAGGCTTATTCCCTTTTTTGCAACTGAGGAAGTCACAGTAATCCTTTTCAAAGACAGATGCAATTCCAACACAGACCACCGCCCCTGTGCAAGAAAGTCACATTCAACATTCCTGCAAACACCAAATAAGCTGTTTAGGGTCGCAAGCTGTATCATGAAACAAATATGGTGCAGATATACCAGTTCTAGCGTACACTGAATTTTAATTGTCTGCTACATAAAACAATGGATTACTGGTTTAAAATAGAGTTCTAAGTTACCAACCATCTCACTGGTTATGATCAAGTCTGTTTTATAGTGATTTTAAACTAGTTAATAGTTGGTCACACAGAACTGCCCTGTTTTGCTCAAGGATAAGTGCAGGATTAGGTAGCAAGATCAGACCATATGTACCATAGGCTCATCACACTTCTGCCAGCCAGAACTGAGTAGTATTGCTCACATTTAACTACTATAAGGCCTTCCTGTGGATGTACATACATCGTGTACTTGTGGAGTGCACTTGAGAGTCACAGTGTAAGTACTGTAAACACTGACAGAAGTGCAGATAAAATAGCTACAAATATATCGTATGATGAAAGACCTGAGGAAAGCTGGTTAAAACATTTTTGAATCATTACAATACCATTTCAATGAGTGTAGTCATATTGGCTTGTTTTAAAATCAATAAAAAGATTCAGATAAAAAAATATATGTATTCACATGAAGGATAAGCATTTGAATTTTAAAAAGCAACACACGTTTCCCTTTCAGATGACAGAATTAAAACTTATCTTCCAATAAGTATACATTAAAATTTCACCTGAAATTTCTCCTATTTGAATTTAGCACCCATATACAGGCACGCATACATGCACACACATCAAGTGATCTCAAGAAGCACCTGTATCTATCACTTATTTTCTTGCTGCCCTTTGACTATGGGAGCTAGCTGGTTTTGAATCACTGCAAAAACTGCTACCTTACTAGACAGATGGTCCCATTTTAGGATCTAAAATTTTACTGGCTACTTGTTTTGTCCTATTTCAGGAAGCGCTAGTTTAATCTTGAGCTTGGATTAGTTGTTCAAGTATAAAATTATCCCTCTTAAGCAGGAGCACATGATAAAAATCTCAGTAACTAGAGAAGAAATAATCATGTATAAACAAAACTAACAGAAAACATCTGTCAGCATGGTACACTGTCAGCATGAAAACCTACCGTATGTGTATATGTGTGTAAATGCATATAGATACTCTTCCACATAACAACTGGAAAGAACAGAGACAATGGCTTTGAATTATTCAGAAATGACTAAGCTGATGAATATTTCTTTGGTAAGTAATGAAGAAGTTTCCCTTCTGAACTCCCCGTAAATCAGGTTTTCAGACATTACTGCAATCCTAAATCATGATGCTAAGCAAAATTTCCACCTGCTCTTCAATAAATATGTTTAGGTAAAATCTTACTTCCCAGCTAAGACTGCACAGTTGGGCAGCCAAATGCAGATGACTATGTTCTGAAACTCCCTCAATAATAATAATTAAAAAAATAATTAAAAAACAGCTGTTGTAGCTGCTGATGACAGTGACAACTAAGAAGGCAGGTGAAATGTTTACTTAAGCAATCCAGGAGTGGTCTTCAGACTGAGAGCTCTGAAAGCCTTCAGTTTTACACAAATTTGGTCATCCTTATTTCAGGAGATCGCTAAGGAGTTATTTTTCCACAAGAGAAAGCTGTAAAACTTGCTGAAGCTCTGCGTCTTCCTCTTCACGGCGTTGCTTCTCCCGTTCTTCCTGCTCGCGGACAGACAACTCCATGGCAAGTTGCAAGTCTTTTTCAAAACTGTTAGGTTCACTAGGGGTGCTGCAGTGTGAATTACCTGAGCTCGTGAGATAGCTCTCCTGCAGTGCCCTGAAGAAAGAAAAAGAACTTCAAGAAGTAAGAGAGACAGAGCTTATTTCTGTTTCCTGCAATGATCCTCCCTAGCAGCAGTTTTCAAACTGCAAACCCGAATCACTCTCTTAAAGGGCAGAAAGCAGCTGTCAGGGTAAGACAGCAGTTCTAACAGCCACAAAGTTCCCAATGTAAAACCTGTTCTTTGAAGGTTCCTCAGAATCTTTCATACATACCAACAGTTTTCAATGGGCTTCTAAAAGTGTTCCCTCCTAGTTTGAAGGCAACATCATTTCCACATACAAAACAGCCAGGAGGATGCGGCTCTTCAGGCACACAAAGATTTCTCTGCACTTAGCTGCAGAAGACCCCACAGATACCGCAGCAGATTCTCAAGGGTCCACTAAATATACATTGCCAAGCTTTTAAGGATTACACAATGATTTGGGAAATAAAAGAGCTACCCTGAAGAGGTAGTATCTAATACAGAAACATTCAACCTAGAGGGGCCAAATTCACAGCTTTAAGAGCAGAACAGAAGGGCTGGGTTTACTTGTTGGGTAAAGAATCAGCTGTGTGCACAGGCCAGTCCTGGAGCTGAGCTAAAGGGACATATGATATAAACCAGGGAGGCCCAGTTTGGAGTTCTTGCTTCTTGAAAAAGTAAAAATTAGAAGCAGCACAGAAAAAGAGACCTTGAATTCTGACTATCTGCTACCTGTGTCCAGGAAAAAAAAATGCTGAATTGCTTCATGCTACTGTTGGAAGTATTTTTCCTCCATCACAGCATGGCTTGACATGAAAAAAATTAGTTACCTCTGATACTGTATATTGAAGTCCTGTGAATATGCAACTGCTCCATTGGAAGGCATCCCCACTTCCTAGAAATGGGAAAAGAGGGACAATTCCACAGCAGTTAACAGACTTGTAGTGCAACTCATTGGAAGTAGAGCCTTAAATCACTCTTATTTCTTCTTCAAAATACATTACTGTATTTTTCTCCTCCGAGCTTCTTGGTAAATCCATCCTACATGACACTTTCCACACATTGGTTTAGTTCAGAGATGCAGCTATTGCTGCATTGTCAAAACTGTCAAATCTGCACTGAGCAGATTACAGCACACTTACTTTATTTCCACTGGATTCCAACAAACTCTGCTGAATAGCAAACTGCATGATCTCATTATCTTCATCCTGCACATGTATGTTCCTACCATCATCTTGGACATGGTAAGATTTAGGGATCTCAAACACTGACTGGTCAACCTCAAAATTAGCACCTATGGAAGCCAAATACAGTTTAAAAACATGGCACAGTATGTTTCTGCAAATTGTTAATAAAAAAATTCTGATGGATGTTTATACTTGACTAAGTTAACTCCAAAAACTCAGATAAACCACCTGGCTACATATACCCAGAGGCTCTGAAAGACTAGAGTGTCAAACAAGCACAGCAATAAGACAAAATACAGTCTTTCTTAGGTAAGGTGGCTGAACTCTGACAGAACCATATGGGAAGAAAAGGGGTGCAAAAGATAAATACTGCAGTGGCTCTGACTTCTGAGGTTGTTCCTAATGAATGGGTCTGTAAAAGCTCATAGGACAGAGTATCACTTGATACACAGTCACGAGCATCCTACCTCAAAGACAGTCACAGCAATTTTCTATTCTACTTCCCACAGCAATAGCTTTCCCACTACCTGCAGCACTCTAACCTAATGCACCCGAATTTAGACCTCAAAAAAACTTGGGAAAGCTTGCTAGAGCTCAGTTTAGTCAGTTCAGCAGGTTTTGAAGGGGGCAGAACGGAATGACATGATCAATATCACACAGTCCTGATCAGCTGTTATGCATTGCAGCTTCTTCTCACCTGTGAACGTTTGATTCTCTGCAGTTAAACTCTCTCCCCCCTCTGTGCACTCCACTGACCAGAAACGTGAAAAGATGTGATCACTGCATCTTTCCACTCCTTACCTGAATCACACTGTGCACCTCCAACCATTTGTGAAGATGTCTTCTCAGCTGTCCTGCAGCTGTTGACATTTTCAAATGTAATTCGTGCATTCAGCACATGAAATAAGGGAATTTCTATTAAGAAAAAAACAAGTACAAGATTTCTATCAAAAAGAGAAGTCTGTCATTTACTTTCACACCTGCAGCCACATCAAACCCTTATGGGTTTGGGGAACATATTCCACAAACAGCATACCACAACGACAAAGCAAATTGCAACCCACTTCACCAAGAAGTTGCCCTTAGTCATTCTCACTCTGCCTCTATATTTCATTAGATTATTTTAAAAATAAGATTTGCCAAATCAAATACATTCAAGCCAAGAGGAAAGGGCTAGCAACAGCTCATTTGTACTGAAATTACACCATCTTTAAAATTATACTTCTGTACCAGTCATTTAGAATTTGGATTCAATGATCCCAGACATACAAGATAACGTACATCTGGGTTCTCAGTTCTAGATATGGGCAAAATGACTAGTAAAAAATTAACGTGTTTTTTGTAAATATATGTTGCAAAACCAACAGAAAGAATGGAAATGAAGATGCTAGAATAAAAATTGCTAAACTTTACCAATTTTGACAGGGAATCCTGGTGGAAATTCCAGAGTGATGAAATCCCTAAGTCTGGCAAAATGAGCACTAGTTCTGGCCATCAGATCAATGATTGGAGTGACTTGTTCCATAAGGGACAAGGGAAACTCTTCACTCATCCACAAGGTTGCTTTAAATCTGAAAGAATAAGTTGTATAAAAGCATCCTAAGTTTACAGTTTTGGAAACTGTAAAAACAAAATAGATAGCATTTTCACCTGCTTCATACAAAGAGCAAGAACAGTTAACTGCTTTGAGAAACCAAACCACACTCCTGGTCAGGCTAAAGGCAAGGCATAGGAGTTTACTGACACCTTGCAATAGGTAGAGTTGGATTTTTCAAAAGTTACAGCACTAGCCCAAATGTTTTCTTTTGCTTAGTGGAAGAAGAATTAGACCACGGCTGAATATTCAAGAGATATCTCTCGATTAATTTTGTAAGAGGGGTAAAACTGTTCTGGATATTTGTAAAACACAGCTTCCAGAGATCAGATGACTGGGAAAAGGCAAACTGGAAAGAGTTAAAATTTTATTTCTCACTTCTGTGTTCGAATGGTGACTTCTTTCGGTCTTCCTATATCTCTACCTTTCAAATCAAATTCTGGGTCAAAGTATTCCTCCAGAGTAATAGCAGTAGGATTGTTACTTGTGGCATATTCTGTTGTCTTGACCGTACTCTACAAGGAAAGAGAAAAAAAGACCAAAGAAGTACAGAATTAAGAGGCAACGGCTACTACAAGAAACTTGTAAGTTACCTCCTGTGCAGTAGCTCATTCTCTATTTTAGTCACCAGTGACGTTCAGCCAGAAATACAAGCACACACACTTAAACTGCTTTCTACTGAGGTTAAAAATGTCAAATCATCCCAGACACAGGAAAACCTACTTAAATACTTTAAAGCTAGAAATCAAACAGATACACATACAAACTGCAGCATTTCTTGGCTCCCAATCCTTCACTAAAGACAAAACTTTGATGGGGTATTTTAACTACAAATTTCTAGATTCATGTACAACCTACAATGCCATCCTGACACAGAGTCAGCAGTTAGCAAATCTGTATCTACCATATTTAGATACGTACAGAGTGAAGGCAGTTTCTAAAGCTATACTGGAACCGTTATCAACACATTTCAGAACAGCACAGGGTATATGGTTGATACAGAGTGGCTGGAGAGCAGTGCTAACGTGTCATTTCTGCCTCTCATCATACCTTTGTCTGATGATCACCATGCTAACATATCTCCCACCTGATGCTCCTGCTGGCCTGTGGACATGTCTTCCAAGGTTACTGGTGGGTTGCCACTAAGAACTGTGCTAGCTCAGATTTACCACCACTGCTCGAACCCCGGCTCTTGCTTTGCTAACAGATTCTATGTCTTTTTCATGGCAGTGTTCAGAAGGAAGTAATTGCTACTCATACAGGAACGTTTGGGTGTTTAAAACAAACAAAACCTCCTCATGGAACATTCAAACCTCATTACGAAAACTGCTGCTGAACTAAGGAAACAGGAAGAGATTCACCACATACACAACTCCCATCACTACAGATCTCTGTACTGTAGTGACCTGTTAAGAGGTCGAAGACACTCACCTGAGCACCATACTCATGCTCCACTGTACCCAGAAACGATTCCAGAGGGTTCCTGTCAGCTTTGGAAAACAGGAGGAAGAAAAGTTTTCTATTACTGTTAAGTAGCTGTAAAAATTACACACCAGACTAACGAGCAAGGCTTGCAACCCAAAGCAAACTAAGCCATTCACAGTCAGGTGAGAGCCCAAGTTTCCTGTAAGCTTTACCAGGCAAGCCCAGGACCTAAAGGTGACAGAGTGAGACGGATACAAAACATAGAACAGAGGCAAGGATTGTCAGTGGTTTCTGTCACTGACGGATGGCTTTATTATTCACAGTGCCTCCCCTTCTGGCCGCCAAGGTAGGCCAATGAACGGCAGTGTTTCCATACGAGGTTACCAGCTGCTCATCCTTTACTCCAGTTAAAGTACTGGAAAGATTCATGGAACCAAAAATGAACAGAAAAAAAACCAAGAAAAAGCCCACATGAACCTTGTAATCATGGCCAACATGAAGTGAAGCCGTGAATACCAGAGCAGGAAATTGCATGGAGAAGTGCAGCTTTTTAAAACTTTCAACAAACTTTTGGTACTTTTGAAGGGCTCTTTCCTCTAAATACAACTAGGATAAATACTGGGTCATTCGTAGCCTAGGAGTCAAATAACGAGCTACCTCAGACAGCATGTGAAACTAAAGCAGGTCAAGGTCAGCAAGAAAAGCGTTTCACTCTATCTGCCCAACTCCTCTGCAGTCACACAAAAGATATCAGAGAGCCAAAATGTTGTACTTAATTCCAGTTACCCTATAGGAAAACTACCTTTATATCTTTTCTTTTCCTCTTCTGTTAAATGTTCGGTTCTGATTTTTGTGACTACATTCACATTGTTTGCAATGTACACCTTTAAAATAAAAGCACAAGGACAAAAACCACCACAGGTTAAAAAACGAAGGTCTCTCTAGAAACACCATGAACACAAATCTAAAAAGACAGAATAAAGCAAGATGGATCTGCTTCTTACTGACAAAGATCTTAATCTTTAACATACTGGTGATCAACAGGAAATGTTGCACTTTGATTTTACTATTCCCTTTGGTGCAATGGAAATCCCACATACTCTTTTCTTGACAGACCAGTGCTAAGGCTGAAATTACACAGCCACCTGCTGGGCAAACTAATAAAATAAGAAACCCCACAAATCATATAACATAGCATTTCCAGACAGCGTTAATCTTGCAAGCATCCTGCACCAAAAGCAAAGCAAAGGAGTTCGGTCATCAACTTCAGTGGCAACAGAATTCAGCCTTTCAACCTTATTCCTGGAAAGCAGATTTACACGCTTCTGAATATGCTTTTGTAGCTAACTCCCCCATGCAAATTCAAAACTAGACAGGCATTCCCAAGCTTGCCGAAAAGAATCCCACCTGGGCAGAGATCTTAAGAGAGAATGAGGAAGGAAAGCAGAGAACGCTGTTTCTAAACAGAGGTCACTCGTAAGAGCTTCCAAATGAATTTCAGTGATGGTTTAATTCTGCAGGAACACTGGTGAACCCCAGTGTCTCACTAAACAGTCCTGCAGCCTTGTGATAAAAGCCTTTGCATAAGTGTACAAAGCTGTTCCACGCTTATTTTTCTGTTAAATGAAATTACAAAATTTATCTTTTATTGCACAAACTCCAAAATCTGGAGTAAACACAGACTTGAGGAAGTTAATCCTTGTGACTCCTAAATTCCTAAAACAGGAAGGCTGTAAAGCCATCTTCAAAAATATCTCACAAAAGTGGGGTTAAAAAAACAAACAAAAACACCTGGCACATGGAACCATTCGAAGTGACTGCACTGCTCACAAACATGGTTAGGCTCTTTAATTCACCAGCAGTCCTTTACTACTTGAACTCATGACACAACTCAGGGCAGCAAGAAGCTGTTATTTCCCTGCAATGCTGTTACTAGAGAGTGCTCACGGCACTTTGCCAGCGGGTTTCTTGTTTTTTAAACAGTGAAAAAATGACAAGACGTAAGAATGAGTTAAATTCTAGTTTTTGGAAGGGAGTTCTTACAGTTATAAACCTTCTGCCCCTCTCCTGCTGAAATGCTTTGATCCTCCCTCTCCCCCAAAGCCCCTGCTGATGTGCCTGCACACAGGTACCATCTCTCCCACGAGTCTGGCACCCTTAAAGGTCCTTGCTCCTGTTCAGTTCTGCTGGCAACACAATAAAGCTCTTGATGGGAAATTTAGGACCTGAAATATTCAGGAAATAAAGCCAAAACACAATTATACTTCAATTAGCTGTAAGACCTCTTAGTTGTATAGAACAGGCTTTACCTTTGCTTCATAACCATTTACGCCTTCTGCTTTTTCTGTCCTCCATACCCAGAATCCAGATGTGGTTCTGCCAAAAAGTGAACAACACAAGCATCCATATAGTTGCATTTCTACACAATCCCCAGCCCATTTTTCTAAAAGCACTTTTAACAAGCAACATTTGATAGGTTATCTGATTATTAACCCCAGACAAAAGCACAGGCCAATCTGTCCTCACACACACCATGACAGGGCTGAGAAAGTCACGTTGCTTCTATTTTTACTCAGTCCATGGCCAGAGCTCAGAGGCTGTCACAGATTTTAGATTCAGATCTGTATACCTGAGCCACAGAGGAGTTAAAAACTGAGTTATTTTGTCTGGCAGCCTGGACACAAAAGCTTTACACACAGTTTAATTTCAAAAGCAATCTGACAAAGTAGTTTGGGGAACTGGGTGCTACGAGTATTTCTGTCTAGGAAATCTTTGCTTCTGGATGTGTAGATGCTGCAGTTACTAAGTTACTACTGAACATCACAAGGACTAGTTCTGGGAAGCTCTGAGAGAGTACTAAGTACTCAGGAGAAAGATGCTGCAACTACACATCTCACTTTGAAAACACTTGTTTACAGTACGATCATGGGGTTGTTCTACTGCACCTCAGAACACTCCAAGAGAAGCTTCATAAATAGGCTGGTTTGAAGTAAGCTGACATACCTGGATAAACGTGTGTAGTAAACAAGGAAGATAAACGTGCTAGAAGGTACCGTGGAAAGACATACTATACAGATTTTAATTTAAAGTTTTAACGTGAGATTTGACTTAGCTACAAGATCGCCCATTAGTTTCAGTACTGAACATTTTGCCAAGCAATAGCAGCTGACAAAGCATGATTTCGTTACCTAACAGTATGTGACATTTAAAGGCATTTCAGACCTACCCATAAAAGATTTTGAGAGTTTGAGATATTGTCTTTGAAACTTAATTGCAAGTATGACCACCAATAATCTTGCAGTGTTTATTTGATCAGAGAAACTTTGTATCTTACCTTTCAAAAGCAATGTTTTTTGTATCAAGGCACGTATTAATAATTGGAGATGTAAGGCGTCTTTCCACATCTTTTCTTTTTGGTGTCATAGATCCCAACGTCAAACGCTTCATGTGTTGGGAAATCTCAAAACGCTCCGTTGTAACAAACTTATCATCATGATTTATCTCAATTAGTTCTGCCCAACCTCCAGTATCTGTTGGAACAGTACATCTCATTTTAAAAGAAAAAACAACTACCAACAGTACTCCACAATGAAAAACTGAGCATATACCATATATGAAATCAGGGTGGATGCTAATTCACTGAATGTTGCACTCAGCTGAGATAAAATGAGTTGGAGCTGTATCTAAAAATGTATTTTATTTGGGGGCAGGGGAATAGAAGGGGGAAAACCAAGTAAGAAATCAAAGTAACATTTTAGCCCTATTACCAAATTTTGACTTGAGATTTACTCAAAGCAAAGAAATCAAGCTGTTATGTTAAATCACAAAACACTATCTTTGAGACACTCATGGAATATACATGCAAAACTTTCTTAAAATTCAGTACACATCCTCAACAGTCCTTTTTGAGCTAAACTGGGGTTTCTCATTGTGGTTCACACAGTATTTGGTGATCAACAGTGCAGACATGCTACAACATTTACCTTCTCCCTTGAAAATTAAACTACGCCTTCCCCTCTCCCAGCTCATATTTTCAAAACCCAGTAACGTGATATCAACTCGCAACTTGGCACCGCTTTTCCAGATGCGACAGACATCACTTGGACAAACTCTAGAAACCAGCGGAACTACAAAAGAAAACAAGCAACATGTAAATATAAAATATTCAAGAGACTAAGCACACAAGAAGCCTGAACTCAAGCAGCAGCTACATTCCTGATATATGAGTTGGTCAGTACTGCGATCATTATTCCACAGGTAGCAAGACTGTTCTCAAAGCTAGAGAGGGTCACTATCAGCTTAGGGACAAAACCTATCAATTTTAATTTAAAGATTAACATGAAAAGGAATGAAACACTAGTTCAGACTAACAGATGTGAAACGGGATAAAGCAGTCTCCTAGCAGCCTGATAGATAGCTGTTTGGAAAATGAAGTCAGCTGTAAGTCCTAGCATTCATTCCTTCAAAAGCAAAGCAGGTACTTCCAAGTAGTCTGTGCATCTACATCAGACGCGCAGCACTGTCTTAGTCATCGATAGCCAAAGATACATAAACAAAATCCCAAGAAAGGTCTTCAGTGATTCTGACAATGTTTAAAAAGTCTGCATTAAAAAAACAAAAACACACAAAAAAAAAACAACTAAAACCCCACAAACAAAAAGGAAACAAAGAACAATTGTGCAACAGAAATAAAAGAGGTTATTTTGAGAAGTGAAGATAAGTATTCTGGGGAGCAGGGAATTAAGATTCCAATAAATATATCTCTCTGCTTATCTTTTGTGACATTTGTACATGAGCAGGTCCTTTTGCCTACTGCTTAGACAAGAGAACAATGACCAGGATTCTTACCCCAGCTCGTGAACTCCCATTTCATTTCCACATAGAAGTCAGGAGTCTGGAAAAAGGAAAATACTCTATGAATATTTCACAAAACAGTTTTAATCTAACATCCAGTATAGCATTTCCCATGATTGTTTTAAATAAAGGAAAAAAGAACAGAACTTGAGACATGATAAATGAACATCGGAACAATTAAATTGAAGCTAACAAGCATAAAATACAACAGCATACTGCTGCTTTATAACGAGCTATTTTTCCTTATTTTACTATAGAAGCAGTAATGCCTTCAAGAGTCATCCTCCAATGCTGGAGTTCATGACTACAGATGTCAAAATAAAGTAAAAAGTCCCCACCTCCCACAGGTCTACGCAATATGCCAGTTGAAACGAAGAAGACAATTGCCCAACTTCAGATCAACTGGACTCCAGTCTCTGTTCATCTGATTTCAGCTTACTTAACTGAACAACTTGAATCAGACTTACAGTCTGGAGCAAGAGGTTTAAACCAAATAACTACCTCGTTAATCTTTTGGAGTAATTCAGGAACTCCTCCAAGCGTCATAGAGGTCTGTTGATAGTCTCGATGCTGCAGAATCATATGTACCATCTCTGGATCTCCTGTACTGACAGCCTCGTGTAAAACTGAAAGAAATCCAGACATGAGCTAGTTTCCGTTTGCTTTCTGGGCAAAATAAACAGTTTAGAAACAGTCAAAATACAGTATCTGCAACTGAAAAGTATTAACATGCATTTTCTGTTTTTAAGGTTACTTTTACCTGTCCATCCCTGTGCATTCTCTTTAGTTACATCTGCCTTGTGTTGAAGAAGAACCTTGGCAGATTCTATGTAACCCAAGGAAACAGCAAGGTGCAACAAGGTCCGGCCTCGTGGATCACGTTGATCAACATCCTGCTGAGTATCCAAGAGATAAATAATGCTCGTGTTGTTCTATCAAATGCAGTTAATCACAACACACTGAGAAGAGTTCACATAAATAAAGCTTGTCAGTAATAACTGACTCTAGGACTAGTAATCTAGTAATAAACGACTCTAGGAGTCAATGTTCCCTAGGTATTCCCATGGATCAGTCTGTGACGCATAGTCAACTCAGTTTTCAAACACTACTGTACGGCCCTTCTGCCCTCAGTACGTTGCAATCTTACTTCCCCACTGAAATAAAAAGAGAAGCAGAACAGGGCCCATAAACTGACATGGTAGGAGCTGGAATCACTGTAAAACATGACTGAGTTCTCATTGACGATTCTCATTTCTTTTTCTGTAATTATTTCCCCTTCTGTCTCCCTTCAGAAGGGGTCTCTTTCAGGAAAAGACAGGTGTTCTATCCTGTGTGCACTGTGACAGTCAACAGCTAGAGAGACCACTGGAGGATTTAATGTTATGCAGTATAACAGGAAGGAAAAACAAAACAAAAAGCAAACAAAAAAACCAAGCCATACAACACCAAATCTCGTACAGCACTTTTTGAAAGTATGGAAGCAAACGTTAAGTTACAAAGCATCCATTTGACTGACACACACAGCACAATGAAGAGCGAGTGCATTTTGTACAAGTCACTAAAAATTAAAAGTAAAAAAAAACTACACAGGCATAAATATCCAAAACATGCAAGCACAACATACTCATACCTTACATATTTTTCACTATTAGCTTAGAGATTTGAAACAGAAGAGCATCTATAACTAAAGGAAAAGGGGAAAGTCAATAGCAGAACAAGAAAGGAAAGTTATTATGCAAGTTAACGCGGTTATCTGACAGCATTAAGTTTGAAAGATCACACACAGTTGGGAAAGCTTCACTTTAAAGCATTACCTTTTCGCTTCTGTGCTGGAATACCAATTAATTTGCTTCCCCACTTCCTACAGCTCCAATGCCTACTGCACTGACAGGTAAAGGACTCAGAAAAGGCCCTCGATTTTCTCTGCTGTTGTTAACCGGTAACCGTACATTCTGCCCATCATTTGCCATACCAAGTGCAGCTGGCAAGTGTCTTTTGATTCCCTCACGCACCCCTCCGCCAGCAAGAAGCTTACCCAAGGAAGCAGGAGGAAACATATCTTTGGAATACTTTAAAGAAAAAAAAAGTTATTTAAAAGCAGATAAAGGAAGTCAGAGACAGACATGTTCCATCTTAACACATTGCTCATTTCCTCACAGTAGGAAGTGTTTGAAGCAGTGCTTCACAGGTGTGGGTGCTAACCACTAACAAGCAGCAGAATGATCCTGATTTGATTACAAACGTTCACAGACCAAAACGTGATCGAAATAGAAATAAACAGAAGCAACGTGCCAGTAAGGTTAAGGACGTCGTTAAGGAGTAAGATTACATCAATTAGATAAAAAGTAACTGCATTCCAAAGATTCTCCTAAAAACAGGACAGGAGCATGCTCTAAGCAAGCATTAGTATATCGTGGTGTCCCGCTAGAACTGCGGGTGACAGTCACTAGCCAGGAGGTGGCACAGCCGACCTTTGGGTTGTACACTTGCGGTGTCAGGCACAACGTAACTAACACACTCTGCTTCTGCAAACCGTACTACTGTACTCCCGACCAACGTACGCCAGAGGTTTTGCGTAGTACCTCAGCAAAAGGATGCTTGCCCCTTGAGCCCTGCTGTGGCTTTCCAGACCGTTTCCTTACATCGCTACCATTTCTCCCTTAGCCATCCCAGAGAGGGAACAGCTGTGTATTTTTCTACCCTACAACATGAAACAATGATTTTTTTTTTTTTTTTTTAAAAAAAAAAGGAAAAAACCAAAAAAAAAAAAATTTTTTTTTTTTTTTTTTTTTTTTTTTAGAAAAAAAGGCAACAAACCAAAACAACAAAACAACACGCAGAGCTGCTGACCACATTCCAGCCGGTGTAAAACCGCTGCCCCCGCAGCCTGGGCGGCACGAAAGCCGCAAGAACTGCCGGCCCGCGGCAAGCTGCCGGCTGGTGCAACCTTCGGCACCGGCAGCCGCCCCGGCTGCGCGCGGACCCCCGCCCAGGCAAGCGGCAGTCACCGCTTTCCTTGCGCAGAAGGAGCCTTATGCCCACCACGGGTGCTCCCCCCGCGGTCTGTTTCAGGCCTCCCCGCCCTTTGCGCGCAGCTGCCCCGCAGCCCGCGCCTGAGCGCTCCGCGCAGCCCCACGGACGCGGAGCCGAGGCTGAGGAAGGGCCCTGCGCGACCCGGGGCGCCGCGCC
>VXAL01000025.1:203372-218489 GCA_013399475.1 Chauna torquata
GGCCGCCCCCGGGAGCGGCCCCGGCACCCGGCGCGGGGAGCGCGGGGTCACCTCGGGCAGCGCGGCCCCGGGTTCTGCCGGTGCCGGGCGGGGATTTCAGCGCCTTCGTCCGTGCCGGCGGTTTTGTGAGGGACGCGTGCTGACGCCGAGCGGCGGTGCGCTCGCCCCTGTGTTTGCTTCCCCGTGGTTGTGGCGCTAACGCAGAAACGCGGCGCCGGTGCCCCGCCGGTGCCGGTGGCAGCCGCCGGACCCGCGCCCCGCCGCTGAGGAGAGGAGCCCCGCTGGGGGGAAGGGACAGCGGCCCGCTGGGGCGGCCGTGAGGGTGGGAGCGGGCCTGAGCCCGGAGCCCTCGGTCGCTCCGAGGGCCGCGGGGGGAGGGTGTCCGCCGTGCGACGCGAAGGGCTTGCCCCGCGCCGCGAGTCCCAGGCTGCTGAAGAAAGGGTGCTCTGAGCGTCTGGTGGGCTTGGGCTGGGGCTTTTCGGTGAGCAACGCGTTCCCTACGTTGAAATGCACGGTATCTGTCTTACAGGGCAGGTGAGTTTGGGACCTTACTGAAAAAAGTCTCGTTTTTAAGAAGTCACTTGCATCTCCTTTTCTGATCATCTGCAGCTTTGTTATTCTTATGTTTAAAACTGTCTGCTTTACTGGATTTTTTTTTTTTAAGCAATTGTGCGTATTTATTGTCCATCCCTCTCAGATTTCTGCGTTTTTTGTTGTTTGTGTTCTGTGATGGTTCTTTCGATATAATCACTTATGTACACAGTGAAACAAATTAAAACACTGTAATGTGGATAACATTTCAATGGCCAGAAATTGTGATGTGGGAGAGGGGATAGCAACCTTTGTAAAATGGGACCTTTGGTTACCGAATTAACTCCCTTAAGAAAGGGAGTTACTTTTGTCTTCATAAAATTTTGTTTTCACAATAAGTAGAGCTTGCAAAATTTATGTAGGTTAGTTGTCCCTGTCTTACACGAGGTAGCATATGTATGCTTTTAGGCACCAATGGTGTTACGACTCTGAGCTAACGTTGTTTTATTGTGTTTACATTTGTTAGGCTTGTCAGGACTATGCAGTGTGTCAGGACCTGGCACTATATTTTGTTGTGTTATGACATAATAGCATTGTCAGATATTATCTGATCTTAGTGAAGAAGTCTGCTGGCTTTTCCATATATATAAAGAAAATTTAATTCTTTCATTTACAAAAAAATCAAACCCTTCTTTCACTTGAAGCGGAGGGAGTTGGGGCTGTCTGGGAGCCGCTGTGTCAGGAGACCTGCAGGGACTGCAACCTTTTAACCCAGATCAGCTGTAGCAAGTGCAGTGCCTCTGACTGCTGTGGTGGTTAGTGCTTGCCTCCTGAGCTTCATCAATTTACGCTTTGTTTCTGTTGTGAGGTACAAGAAGCTCCCTTTTACGTGAGGTGATTTTACATGAACTTTTCTGGTAGTTTCCTATTCTCAAGCAGGAGTTCACTTCTCAAACTCACAGTTCAGGCTTGCCTTCACACACTTCCTGTTTTGAATCACCCTGCCATGTTCCTGAAAACAAATTTGACCTATCTTTCTAGCGTCTCCCCTGTTGTGTTTTGCTATAAGCTTAAGCATATTTTGATTGTGTCCATAACTGTATCTCTTTTTAAAAGAATGACTAAAATAAACTCCAGCACAGACACTTTAATTTAAACCTGAAATATCAATTTTCCTGTGACCTGACAGCTCTGTCATACTGTCTAACACTGCTCCCTTTCCTGTCCCCACCTGTTCCTTGAGAACGAGTACGTGGTACTAAGCCATGTATGAGCTGAATTGAGACCCCACAAATCTTTGCATAGCTTGATTAAAAAAAACACTTTCGATTAAACCAGTGTGACTTTGAAATTAGGTTGCAACACTAAGCTTCCCACCGCTTTTTGATCAACTTGCTCTGTACCAAGCATGCTGTCAAATCTGCCGCTTCCATGTCACCCAGGCTTCTAAACTGGGCCTCAGCTGCTGTCCGTCCTCTCTGGCTCCCCAGCACTGCGTAGGAGCAAAGAGCATTCACTTGGCCTCGTGTGCTGAGCTTCTCAGTCCCCTTGCCAAGTCTACCTGTTGGCTCTCCTTTCTTTTTTTTTTTTGGTCTTCTTTTTTTCCCCATCATACCGTCCATACTTCCGAGGGTGCTGTTTTTTGACAGATTCTGAACAGACGTGGACTCTTTCATGAATCTTATTTCTTGTAAGTAGGATGTATGAGCTCAAATTACAAGCAAGGCCTCTGCTGTTTTCTTCAGAAGAACTTTAAAGCCTCATTTCTGCTATGAACTGGCCAGATAAACAGTAGCTTAGTTTGTAGTGGCTAAACAGCTGATGTTTGGAGCCAGTTAAGTTATGTATTGAGAAAAACCTGCTGCTGACTGTTGATCAAAACACAGCAGTAAGGTTCATGAGCAGCTTGTAACTAGTGACTGAAACAAGAAACATAGTGGCTTTTAGAGGAATCTTACAAGTTTATGAATGAGTGCGTGGTAAGGTAGTCCGTAATCCAGTGGGACTGGACTCGTTAGTCTGGAAGGCTGCCTCCAGTCTTGGGCTGTTAGGTTGGAGTTAGTGCATCTCATTTCATTGTTATTTTTTTTTTCTTTCTTAGAAGTTGTTAAAATAATGGAATGATTTAATAAGGAGGTTGCGTGCTTGTTATTACTTTGTTTTTTTTAATTAGATTAGTTTTTTTTTTCTAAAACATACACTTTAATTTGGCTCTGGGCTGTGTGATAGTTATCATCTGTGAATAGAGGCTGCCTTGCCTGATAAGCCAGGGTTTGAACAGGTTTGTCTGCATTGCCTTCAGCACACACGCAGCATCAACTCTGCTTAAAAGCCACAACAGATCTCATGTTTCAGGGATTCAGTAAATTTATTGCATGGGTCAGAGCAGGATTTTTTATGATGCACAATTGCTTAGGTGTATTCTGACATGATGCAGAAGATCTCTCGTCAGATACCAGGCTTGTGTTGTATTCATTCAGCCTGAAACCCGTCTCTGGATTTGGAATTAAGTAGAGTTTTCCAAAACAGACTAGATCTCCAATTTCTTCCTGGGATGTGCTAGATCTGAAGGTCTGTCTTGCTACTTAGTTGCATGTTACTGCAGAGTTCTCAGCATGTTGCCTCTCTTCTGTCACTGACAAAAAGCTGAAGTTTCTTCTGAAGACTGCGCTAAGAGCAGCAGAGGGACCTCACTTTGGTGTCCTGTTGTGCACGTATTCAATTTCAATCTGATGTGATCTTCCTACTTGGTTTTACACTTTCTGATGTTTAAAGCTATGTAATAGCTAGTATATGTTATTTACTATTTCTCTTTGGGAGAGGGCCTACCTTTCATGGACAATACTAGATCGACTTGGAGCTGAAGTTAAGTTGCTTGACAAAGTTTGATTTTTAGTAGACCTTTAACTTGACACATGTATCTTGCTCTTTTGTTTACTATGACACTCTTGTGTGTTTTTTATTATTTTTATGTGGAAATTAGAAAGCATAAAAATAACGTACAACTTAAGACATTGAGTAGTGTGTGAAAAAGCATGACAATTATTGTTACTTTTTATTTTTAGACTTGTGAGTTTTTCAAAAGAGCAGGTAGGTGTCATTGTCCCTAGTCTGCTCACAACCCTTGCTCCCCTGTTAATTAAACTATTATAAATATTTCTGTAGAATTTCACTAAATGACATGTAAGCGCTTAAAGAACATAATAAATTTAGCATCTTGTTACGCTCGCAAAGGAAAGTATCCTAATTTCTTAAAGGAAGAGCTTGAAACAATGAGGCTTTTTTCAGAGTTTTCACAGCAGGCAATCTTGCTGTCCTAGGACTCCTACATCCCCATGAAGCACAAGGACTGATATTTCCGCAGCATCCACGTACCCAGCCAGGTTGTAACATTTACAAGCTCAGATAATGGCTAAACAGTAAAGCTCTGGTTAAAATGCAGAGCTTCTTATTTTAGATTCTGTTTGAAATATGAAGTCATGTTGCCTTGTGTTGTAATAAAAATATTCTTTTTCAGATCCTTGTTGGGCATCTATAAACAGGGGAATTCTGATTTGTGATGAGTGCTGCAGTGTTCATCGAAGTTTGGGGCGTCATATCTCTCAAGTGAGACATCTCAAGCATACGCCATGGCCTCCAACATTGCTGCAGGTAAAGAATAAAAGCATGTCTTACTTCATTAAAAGTAGTGTTGGTTTTTTTTTTTTAGTGTTTTTGTAGAATTTAAATTGCTGGGTGTTTGTTTGAGATGGGCTGGTCCTTCTAAGCTTTTTTTTTTTTTCTTTAAAGATAATCTTTTATTTCTCTTCTTTTTTTGACGTGGAGGATCACTAAAATCAGAATTGTCTATGCCTTTTAAATTTGATACCTTTGTTTTGGAAAGCGACCTTCAATTTTTCTTTCAGGCTTCCACAATACATCTGCTTCAACCCAAATTTTCAATATACAGGAAGCCTCTGTTTTTGATAGAGCCGCTGTTGTGAAGAGTAGAGAATTTTAAGGGGGTTTTATTACATTCCATGTAATAACCTCCTAGACATGTTCCTGCTTCTGATATCCCAGTAGGTTATGGATGCTGGCACAGAGAATATGAATCTGAATCAGCTTGCTGCCTGCTTGAAAATAATTACAGCTATTTGATTAGTCAGTCTGTGCAGCTAGCAGCAAAAATTCTTCAGTGCATGTTTATATACATTTTGGATTTCAGATGGTTGAAACACTGTATAATAATGGTGCTAACTCCATATGGGAACATTCACTGCTGGACCCTGCCTCTGTTATGAGTGGAAGGCGCAAAGCTAACCCGCAGGATAAAGTACAGTAAGTGGAAAATTACAGAATTTTTATGTTTGTAGAAGTGTGATTATTTTATTCAGCAGTGCCAGAAGCAGCAAGGTATACATGGGAACCTAAGTATGCTTTGTTTCTGGAAAACAACAGAAGGAGCAAACTGGTTACTTGGTCACTGGTTTTTATTTTTATTTTTATTTCCCAGTGATTAATTTCTTTTTAATTTATTGCAAAAATGGAAATGCATTGCTTGAGTTCTCTGAACTATTGGTTCCTGACTTCTTGCTTGGAATAGTGAGGACCTTTGCTTGTGCTTGAATCAAAAGACTTTAAGTTCTCATGTCATGTACTTCAGTTAACCAGATGCTACTAATGTTAGGTATGGTTGATGAGTTAAAAAAAAAAAAAAAAAAATCTGTCACAGTGAATGTGGTATTTTATTTTAAAAAGTAAATAACTGTGTCTATGTATAGATGTTACATTGTCATAATTTTAAATTCAGCTTTTATCTCTAAGAAAAATGCACTACATCCTACAGTCTGCAGATATTTTGATGTTTGTAACAAAAGTGTGCTCAGTATAGTGAAAAAATCTGCGCTGGCTTGTTTTTGTAATGAAAATATTTCTCTAACTTTGCTACTAGAAACATGCAAAGGTTTAGTGCAATCTTTACTTGCTCTAGAAAAAGGAAAATTGGTGTCTATTGTTCTAAAAGCACTAATACTTGTTTTCTTTCTGTTTTGTTGTTTGGGTTTCTCTTTCCAGTCCCAATAAAGCCGAATTCATTAGAGCTAAATATCAAATGTTAGCATTTGTTCATCGCTTGCCATGCCGTGAAGATGACAGTGTTACTGCCAAAGATCTTAGTAAGGTTAGTATTCTTTTTCTGGCAACGTACAGAAGCTACAGTTTGTGTGTAACAGAACTGTAAAATCTGACTGAATTTAGATGGTTTTGACTTAATGGTGCTGAATAGCAGCAATAGTTATGTAAACAAGCACAGCTTGACTTCAGCCTGAAGCAACTTCTTTCTGGAGATGTAGATGGTTGAGAGGCATTGATTTAGGTTAACTTGGAGAAAAACTGTTACACAAAACAGCTGTAGCAAGAATTCTTGTATAACTGTTTCTAAAAGTATAGCTGAATCACAGTTAATGCCACTGTGTTAAGTACAATCCTGCTTCTTTTTCAGCAACTCCATTCCAGCGTAAGGACAGGGAATCTGGAGACGTGTTTGCGATTGCTCTCCTTAGGAGCTCAAGCCAACTTTTTTCATCCTGTATGAACATGGTTTTCGTTATTTTGATATATGATCAGTTCTTATAGTTGGTAGTATCTATGCAAATTTCAGCTGATACACATTATGTTTCAATCTTGTTTTCAGAACTGCTGATAAAGTAGAATGATGTGCTTTTTCTTAATAACTTGTAGGAGAAAGGAAACACCCCGCTCCATGTTGCTGCTAAGGCAGGACAGACTTTACAAGCAGAGTTATTAGCAGTTTATGGTGCTGATCCTGGCACACAAGATTCCAATGGAAAAACTCCAGTTGACTATGCAAGGTAGAAGGCTCTGACACATGCAATGTTTTTATATGTTAACTGATGGTCATAAATCACGTGATGAACCCGGTTAGATATGTTTATACCCTGAGACTAATTTGACTGTTAAATGCTAATAAGTACTTTTTGCAGAAAAAGCGAAAACATAAAGAGCACTAACAAGCATTTTCATCATCTCGTAGCCTGTACTGTCCTGGATGCTTGAGACAACAGTTGTGATCCCAATGAAAGTAGGCTTTACCGATCTTTCAGCTCCCAGGAAAGTAATCCAGGGAGTTTCTACAAGTTCAGCAAGCTGTGTGGACTCCAGGAACGTAGATAAGCAGGGAATTGTAGGAAAAGGCTGGATTGCACAGATGAGTCAGGCAGCAGGGGGTGGAACCAGGCCTTTTAGTGGCAGTCAACTGTTACACTCGCCCAGTCGCAGAACTGCACCTGCAGGGAAGCCTACTTTCGAAAGCTTCTGGACTTTCCAAGAGCAGACAACAGTCATATCAGGAAAGATTAAACATCATTGTCTTTTCTGCTTAGCTGGACAGTAGTGAGGCAATGCTAGATTTGCAGCACAGTAACCAAAGCATTTAATACTTTGTGTTTGTGTGCAAAATTGGACATTACTGATCAAGCGGAAGTTGCATGTGTGTATAGTTTTTTACCTGCTGAAACATACTATTGAAAATCCTGCTGTGAGTGTGTGCTGTGTTCGTACACTGAAAGTGCTGTATTGAACAGTGACTTGTACTAAATCTGTTTCTCTGAGCAATTTTGAATTTCTGTATGTCTCAAAATGAATAACGTAACTTTTTTTTGTATGTGTGTGTAAACCAGACAAGGTGGGCATCATGAACTGGCAGACCGCTTGGTGGAAATTCAGTATGAACTCACTGACAGGTTAGCTTTCTATCTCTGTGGCAGGAAACCAGGTAAGTAGAAAAAACTGCACCCCAGGATCTTTCAATATTAATTATTAGACAGTTCAAGCTGTATTATATATTTGTTTCAGTGTTATTACACTTTTTATATCCATTTCAAGTATTCTGCTATTAAAAATTAATATTTTTTTTTTTATGTGTAAGATGAGTACTGTTTAATTTAAAGGAATGAATTGCGGAGAAAATACAATTTTTGTGATGTTGAATAGCCTGCAGGAGATATCGTTGAAGTTTTTCTAAGTAGTTTCTTCTTATTGAAATGCAAAAGCTGGGGAGTACCTAATTGAATGGGTACCTCTTGAACACAAGCACACTTTGAAACTTTTAGCCATTAGGTGCCATAAAGCCATCTACATTAGAATTTAAGTTTATTTATAAATAAAAAATAAAAAAAGTGGAATTTTAATACAGTTGATAAGGCTTAATTGGAATCTTTCATAACACCAGCAAATTGTGGTAGGAGCCTTCTTTTAAGATTTGTTAGCTTCCTATAATTGGAAATTGAGTGGTCACCTGCAAGATAAACTATGTTTGCATATATTCCTGGGTTTCTCATTACTGTGTCTTTTAGTAGAACTGAGTACCAGCTACATATACTGACAACATTGAAAACTATAGTCCACTAACAGCCTAATAAAGTATAGTTTGTTTTCAACTCTAGACCATAAAAATGGACAGCACTTTGTTATACCTCAGATGGCAGATAGGTAAGTTGCTGATTCTGTGGCATATCTGAAAATATTTAAAAATAAATAAATAAAAATAAAAAACAAAAAACCTAATAGTTAAATTTAGAACTTTCCTCTTTGAAATAATTTCTAAGCTTGTCGTCATTTTAACTTTATAATGTGTGCCATTATCAATCTTGGAAGTTTTTTTTTTTTTTCCCTAGAAAGACTATTGGAGTTTAAACAAAATCAGAAAATTATAGAACTTCTCTGTGTTTGTTAAAATACAGGGGATGAGACCATTAAGTTAAAGGAACACATCGGTATTTCTGGGAAGCAGATTTTGTAAAATGATGTAAGGACCTGTTGAGTTAATTTCCTGATACAGCATTTTGAAACTAGTATTTGCAAAAAAAGCTGAATTTTTCTTTGACAGTGTTTGTGCTTTTGGTCATGTGAGTGCTCTTAAGTTTTGACCACGATCAATTTAAATGACTTTTGTATAAAAGATATCAAGTATTAATCATAAGTCCCTATTTTTCTTCTATTGCTATGCAATTGGAAATAAGACGGCTGTAAGTAAACTGCTGTTCAATTTATTGCTTCTAAAATTTCTGTGAAAAACTGTAATGGAAATAAAAGTTATAGAGAGAAACTATGTAATTGTTAGTAAAAATGCTTAGGGGTAACATCTGTCTTTTTTTTTTAATATGAAGTGTTCAGCTATTGGATAAAGTACTCTATATTTTCAGTGCAAAGTATTTTGCAGAGCAGAGTAAGCATCATTTGCCTCATTACACGGACAAGGAAGTTGGCATGCGGGGAAAATGATTTCTTCAAAGATGCTTCTTAGATTGCAGAGCGTGGAGTACAACTTGACTGTCTCACCTCTGCCTGATGGCCTCTGCTGGTCTTTTTTTCTTTTTTCTGTCTTTGTTTTTCTCATGTAGATGACTGCCTACATGATTCCCTGTGATGTCATTTAACCATGCAGAGATTCTATTTGCGCCTTTCCATCCTTGTAGGTCAGGGAAGTTATCCTCTGGGTGATATAAATATGGACTCATAATTTGTCAGCTTCCTGATCTGTGGCTTTTATGATTAATTCTGATGAACTGCAGAATTTTCGTATTGTGCCTCATGTTCAAGGCTGGAAACAAGCAGAACAGATTATTTACTAATCAGTACAGAATAATGTTAAGCATGGCCCTATTTTGCTGTAGCCAATTGCCAGCCTGATGGTCATCTACCTTCTGCATGGTCCAGTGGAACAAATCCTGTGTGTTTCTTGTGGACTCAAGTTTTGGTCAGAATGATCATATTTTTCAGGTTCCTTACAGAAAGCATTTTATTGCTTTACACAACTTGACCACTCCTTGAGCTATGCAAATAGGTACTTATATTCTGAAGGATTGTTGGGATTCTTTTGATTTAGGTTTAAGTTTTTTATTTAGAAAAACTTAAGAATATGCTAATTAGTATGTTAGGAATATTGGAAAGATTAATGTATTACAAACTGTATAAAATACTAAAAGATTGAGGAGTATCAAATAAAAGATTTTAATCATTGAATTATTGAAATGTGTAGAATTTGTCTAAACAAGCTTTTAAATGCTGTAGATTTAATGATCACTTTTTGTTTTCATAGCAGTCTAGATTTATCAGAACTTGCAAAAGCAGCTAAGAAGAAGCTTCAGTCTGTAAGTAAAACTTCAGTGTGTGGTGTGTGACACATCTTTGCCTTAATGTGGCAGACACTGCACTTCATCTTTCAAGCTGGTTTCAGCTACTATTAATTCCTACATAAATAAATGTCACCTCTGTAGCAAGTTAAAAGCATGGAGAAAAACATGAAAATAGGCAGAAATTGAGGAGCAAAGATGATGATAAATCCATGTCAAATAAGAAATATTAGGTCTTGTTTGGGGTAGTATCTCTCATTGTGTCTCCCCAGTTCAGAACCTTAAATTTGGGGGGTTTTCGTCTTGATATTATGTATTTTATATAAATCCGTATGTCAAATCTTACTATTTGCCTTTAACTTTCTGGGAAGCCGGAATAGAGTGTCACTGTCTGCTAGTTAGTTGATATTAATGCAAGCTCACTAGTGTTACCAAGGTGTTGGTGACCAAATCCTTGTACAAGTCAGGTTAGGCATGTGCTTCCCCTCTACTTAAAGCTTTTAGCTGAAGCAAATTCTATCAAAGGATGAAAACTTTGCAGCTGAAGGAAGCACAATCCTGATGATATTCTTCTATTCAATGTCTGTTTTTCTTGAAAACTAATGCTAGTGGTTATGAAAATTCCAGCTAAGCAAGCCAGCATGTGTAGAACTGGTGTTCAGATAGTAATTTATAGAAACCTAGTATGAATCCTACTTTTGAACTGGCTTTCTGCTGTTAACGTGCTGTTAGTAGTTATTTTAAATGCATAGCTAGATAAAAGTAGATGGATTCCTGCATTGTGTTTTTGTTTTGTGGTGGGTTGACCTCGGCCAGCAGCCCAGCACCAGCACGGCCCCCTGCCAGTAGGACTGCTGGTTGACTTATATCTGCTTGATGGATAGCTTTACTGTGCAGGCTGAGAAGCAAGCAGTTATATAGGCTGAAAAACAGCCAAGGGAGAGCAAAGTTGTGCACTTATATTTTTAATGTTATAGAGGTCTTAATGGATTTACGTTAATTTCAAGCTGTAATTATTCTCTTCTACCCTTAGCTAAGCAACCACTTGTTTGAAGAACTTGCCATGGATGTGTATGATGAAGTTGACAGGAGGGAAACAGATGCAGGTGAATGAGGATTTCTGGAACGTGTATAAGATTTGAATTCTTACATTACACGCAAGATGCTAGTGCAAGCACATGTTCTGTTTAAAGTACTTTTGTGTTCAGAAATACTGATAATGGTAATTTCTTTGTTGCATTGTCTGCAGATGCATGTTAATGTAAAAAAATTATTATTATTATTATTATTTTGTACAAAGTAAAGAACCCTCTGGAAAAAATCTTCCTTTGAATTGCTTGGTTTTGTGCTTTAAATAATGTCTTTGTTTCTTTGACAAGAAACACCGCCAAATAGTACAGGCAGGTTATTCCATTTTTTATTTTTTTCTTCCCTGAGCAGTTTGGCTTGCTACTCAGAATCATAGTACACTTGTAACAGAGACCACAGTGGTCCCTTTTCTTCCTGTAAATCCTGAATATTCCTCAACCAGGAATCAGGTATGTGATCTTCTTAATACTATAAAACTATTCTTATTAAATAGGTCAGTTATTCTAAGTAATATCGCTTTGCTGTACTTCATTACTGTAGAAGAGTAGTGACTATTTGTAAAGAGGTTAAAATAGTTTCGCATTACCTCTGTCCTAGAGTTCTGCAGCTGTTTAATTTTAAATTGTAAAGGCAACTCACTGTAACTGCTGTAGTCTTTGTTTTATCTGGGAACTGTGCTGTTCATCAAATACAAGACGTACTTATATATATATTTTTTTATTGTTATTCTGTAACTTAGGGAAGACAGAAACTGGCTCGGTTTAATGCTCATGAATTTGCTACGCTGGTTATAGATATTTTAAGTGATGCCAAGCGAAGACAACAGGGGAATCCTCTCACTGGTTCAAAAGGTGAGTTTTGGTTGGCAGCACTTTTTTATGCCATCTTGCAGTAATTTAATCAATACAACAGCAGCATTCAGAAGTACTATATCAATGAAGAAAGAAATGTATACTGTCTTTATATGATAACAAGAGCTAAACAGGCACTTGGATAGCAAGCTAATGACAACGTATGTTAGGCTGCCAAAATAATGGCCAAATACGGAAGATTTGTGTGTTGAGGTTGATATTTATAACACAAATCAATTGGGTTATGCACAATTCGGGAACATCTTTTTTGTGATGGGTGTGATTTTATGATAACTTGGTAAAAGTTTTCCAGAAGTCTCCTGAAAGGTTTGAGTGGTACTTCTTTTGATTGGCAGCAAGAATAATGTCAATGTTTTAGATGATGTCTTTCCTAGCTGCTGCATACATATAGGACTTTTCTGTAATTGGGATGCTTTAGAGCTTATTGTTGATTTTTCTAAAAGTTCTTTCTTTCTTGAGCATGATAGATATCGAAGAATACAATTACCTGTGCCAGCAAACAGAGCCATAGTTCTAGGCATAAAGGTATTGAACAATATTTGAACGCTAATTCTCCGTATGGAGAGAGAATATAAAAAAATCTTTTCTAACTTTTTTTCCTGTATTTTTCGATTGAATTTTGACATCCACCTATCCAGTGTAGTCTGTTTTGTACTTTTTTTTCTCCCCCTTTATGTGAATTTTATTAAGCTGTTCAAGCATGATTCTCACCACTTACTTTATCTTGCCTAAACACTTACAAGAAATGAAAAGGCAAAAAGATAAAACTTTGAAGTTTTGAACAGTGATAATCCATACCTATTAGGTGGATCTAAATTAAGTTCTTTTGAACTAGTCAAATGATGCCTTATTATGGCACGTATTGTATTGTCTGTCTGGTTGAAGTTATCTCCTTCTTATTATTTTTTAATTACTTTTATGCACTTCTGTGTCTCCTCTGAACTTACTAGTACATTTTAAAATGAATTTCAATTGACAGAAAATGTGGAACTGATACTCAAATCAATCAGCAACCAACACAGCAGTGAAAGTCAGGATAATGACCAGCCTGATTATGACAGCGTTGCTTCAGATGAAGATACAGATCTGGAAACGAACGCAGCTAAATCAAGCAGACAAAAGGTAGGTCTGAGGTACTTATACACATACCAAATTTTATTCATAAAGGTAATCTGAAGTCTATCTTTCCCATTGCAAGGGAATTTGACATGCATAAATGATCAGAGAACTAATGTTTTAATTAATTTTCAGCTTCATTTTGGAATCATGTCTTAGTCTATGTACTTTCTAACAAAATTAAATGTTGTGACTTAAGTAATTTATACTGTAGATAAAATGCTCCTTTAGAAAAGTAAACTGTGCGACTGCGTATGTCTGGAGATAGAGAACTAAGTGCACAGGTGAAATAATTGGATCTACTGAAACACTCTTAATCGGTGGTTCCGTGGTATTTCACAAACATTTACTTCTTCCCACTGAAGAAATATTTAGAGCAGACCAATAGTGACTGAGTGTTTTAAAACATTCCTGAAAATAGTGCATGTGAAAAAGGGGTAGCAAATCCTAGTATTTCTTGTTTTATCTTCCCTGGTAACATGCCCACTGGACACTTAGTAATTCATCTTTTATGGCTTTCCAGTTCTTTATTGCATATTTAAAAAAAAAAAAAAATCCATGTGAAACAGTATTGTTTGACTGTTTGAATTACTGAGACAAATGTTTTTGCGCATAGGGGAGCTAAGCGCTTATTGACATCAAATTTCTTTTATATTGGCCTAAAATCATTTAAATGTGTGGATCTTACTAATTTGAACTTAATTTGAACTGTGATTCCTTTAAAGTAAGTACATGAAAAGCTGTTGAAATCTCATTGTCTTGTTTTATTTTAGCAGTCTCAAAGTTTTCTCTTACTGTTTATAGAGCCTGGATTCAGACTTGTCAGATGGACCAGTGACAGCCCAAGAATATATGCAAGTTAAAAATGCGTTGGTGGCTTCTGAGGTAAAGATTCAGCAGTTAATGAAAGTGAACATCAACTTGAGTGATGAGCTGAGAGTCATGCAGAAAAAGGTAATGAGCACAATAATGTAACCCCTGCATCTAATGTTGTGTTTTCAGTTGACCAGAATAAAACTGCTGAAACTGAAGGTGCAGTGACCAAATATTAGGGTAGTGAGAAAACTTTTTAAATAGAGCTGCTTTAGAATCAGATATAAGACTATGAATGTGTATGTGTAGCACGTGCTTTGAATTTTTTATTTTTTATTTTTGTGGAGATGATGATAGTCTGCTTAGCTCACTGTGACATAAGTTTTTGAAGTGGTGAGACAGTTGTTGTAAGTTTTGTGTACATCTGCTGTCTTGCTTCAAGATGATCAGTTTCCGATAAGGAGGAAGTAAGCAATAGCACACACATTTTGTGTATGCATGCATGTGCATATATATATATGCAGTGTACTTTATGCTTTTCCAGCATGCAGTTTTACTCCATTAGTAAGCCTGGCTGGAATGAGGGGAAATGAATATCCTAGTCCAGGTTGGCGGTAGAAAAGAATCTGAAATGCGGCAATAAAATATAAAGTTTTTGTGTAACAGGAGGCTTGCTTGCATTCAAATCTGTGGGAAATAATGCATAAGGAATGTAGTGGTAAACCTGATTACTGTTTTAAACCTTCAGTGTGGGTTTTGTCTAGACAACGATAAGGTAGAGGGATGTCATTTATAATATGAGTTACTACGTACAGGTAGTTTTATGCTTAACAGCAAACTGAACATTTTTGCTAAAATTCTAAACTTAAAGCTCCAAAAGCCCAGTTTGGAAGCCAGACCTTCTAATTCTTAGATAAACAAGTCAACAATTTGTTGAATGCTTTGCCAATGTTCTGGTAGATAGTTTTTTTTTTTTGTAACTGAAAATAATAATGCAATAATAAAATAATACAGAAGTAGATAAACCACTTTTTTTTTTTTCTCAGTGGGGTAAGACAGGACTTATATCTGTATTGAGTTCACTATCCTGTCTGTCATCCTAGTCTAGAAAGGGCTATCTGCTTCTTCAAATGAATTCCCTTACCTAGTGTTAGAAGTCCTATTTTCCAAATAGTTACAATACTGCAAGACTCACGGCAAGTGCTGCAGAGAGCTCTCCCTGAAGAAAAAGTTGGCTTCAGAGTGTTCAAGCTGTCCTCTTACAGAGAAACCTGTGCTGAGAGCTTTTTCCTCCCCCCATTGTTTTGGGGTAAAGAGGCTGATACTTTGCAGAGTGGTGGGCACCGCTGAGCTCTTAGCATCTGAGGCCCAGCTAATTCAGCAGATTCAAATGTCCTTGTAAGTGGTGCCATCCTTTCATTATAAGTGTGTTCAGCCTTTGAGATCTATTGGAATGGTGAATACAGAGAGGACTCCAAGACATCTCAGGGTGTTTCCTTCGTCTTTTAACAGCTTGTACTGATCACGCATTTCTCTTTATCAATTGAGTTAACTGACTTTCT
>VXAL01000025.1:218513-241977 GCA_013399475.1 Chauna torquata
GGGGCGAGTGGGAGGGGGGAGGAATTAGGGCCAATGACGCTTTAGTGTATTTATGTGGCGTGACAAAAGAGAGATGATTGCTCTGCAGCGGTAGAACTTGTTTTGAAAGACAGCACAGCCAGGGCTCACTCATCTTGAAGATGCTGCACTAATTTTATGTCCTGATGATGTATATAGCTATGGTACTTCTTTAAGTTAGTGCTTGGTGACTCTGAATTGGTGAGAAGCGATATAGCAGTGCACCTTTGCAGAATACAGGATAGGAAGAAGTGGTAACAGCTGTATTAGCTCTGAGCTACTGGGAGCTTCAGTACAATATGGGAATTCTCTGCTGGGTTATTTGTGGCAAGACATCGATGTATTTGTACTACTTCAGCAATTCTAATGGAATAGACGTCATTCAAGAGTCTCTTTTATTTTTTTGTTTCATTTTCTAAGCAAGGGCTTAGAAGGTCATAAACTTAATTTTTTTTTTTTTAAAGTCCATTTTACGTATGACCTTATTAGCCAGCTGTGTACCTGATCTTTTGCATGACAATTACTCAAATATGCTAATTAGAGAAGAGGCAAAGCTACACTTGATGAATGCCACTTCAGGGTAGATTCTCCCTAAACAAAAATTAAAACAGTTCTGTTACTTTAATGGGCATTCTAATGGAAAAAGTAAGTTTTTATACCTGCAGATTTTTCTAAATATTTATATGTAGTTAAGGGCTTGGTCTGAGTTTACATTAGCTGTTGGTTTAAATTGCACCAAAAGCAGGTTATAAGGAGTGGCAGAAGTTAGGTTGAATTTGTAGTTTCCTTTTTCCTGTTTAATTGTCTTTAGTGTCAAACTTTAAAGGAGTAGGTTGGCTCCTGGCTGTTCCTCAAATCTTAAGACATGATGCATCTAACTGCAGAGCACACAGGAAGTGGGGGGTGAAGCATAAATTATCTTGATAAAAGTCTGCATGTTTGATTTAGGGTACTGGGAAGTGCTGTGGGCAAAATAGGATTTTTTGATAGAATGTTCTTTAGGTTGCATATGATGCAAAGTAAATGCAATTAAAAATATACAATTTCCTGTTTAAAAGGCCATCTTCTGTTTGAAATACTATACTCAATATACTGTTAGAGAATTGGTGATACTTAACTTCTTTTGCAACTTTTCTTTATGATGTGTTAATATAGCAAACTTACCCTGAGTAACTCCACAAAAAAAAACAAAACAGAATTGTTGCATTTTTACTATACATCAAATACATGTAATAAAAAAGCTTTAAAATTGTTTCTCATTGGCTTCTTAGAAAGCAGTAGCTGATACTTTATTTTCATAAGCTAAACTCTCCTCTTGCTTTGCAGAGCAAGCTCTGGTTTTCTTTGCGCTGTCTCTGGTGTCTATGCTATAGTTTTGGCATTTTCAGGTTTTGTGGGCCTTATGTTAAAGTCCTCTTTTAAATTCTTGTATTGACTGCTGAAATGGATCATCTTGCTTGAAATAATTGTTTTGTTGGCAGTCCTTCCCCATGCATCCTCGTTGTGTTACATGATTCACATGCCAGTACAGCCAGGCTGGAAGAAACAGAT
The DNA here is from genome assembly GCA_013399475.1 of Chauna torquata. NCBI lineage: Eukaryota > Metazoa > Chordata > Aves > Anseriformes > Anhimidae > Chauna > Chauna torquata. The sequence continues at coordinate 220,083 of VXAL01000025.1, forward strand.
TGTGTGTTTTTAACTACAACAGCCAATTTTAAGATCCAATTTGACTTGCATCCCAGCAAAAAATTGCTGGAAATCATCACATAAATATTTGCCAGATCTGCAACATAGATATTTCTGTGCTTATACTAAACAAATCAAGTAGATTTTGAAAAATAAATCAAACCCCAGCTACTGGTAGTGGGGTTTACTAGTAAAACAGACAAGCGTGTATTGTATAGTCAGTTTGCTTTTGACGCTTGCTATTAGAAAAACAAAGTCCCACTGCTAAACATTTCTTTCAGCTTCAAACGCTACAGAGTGAAAATACCAACCTCAGAAGACAGGCCACAACCAATATATATCAGGTCCAAACTGGTTCTGAATACACAGACCCTACCAACAATTCTTCTTTAAAGCGACGACCATCTGCACGGGGTAGCAGACCCATGTCCATGTATGAGACTGGATCAGGTCAGAAACCCTATCTCCCCATGGGAGAGGTCACATACCCAGAAGAAAGCATAACAAGACTGCAGCCTTTTCCTCCACATGTAAGTAAAACTGCTGATGCTTCTGCGTTTCTCCTTATGTTCAGCTTTTCTGTCTCTTCCAACTGTGCTCACTTACCACAGCTGCTCAACTGTCTGCTTTGGAGTGAATTTGAACTGTAAGAATTGTTACTGTTTGCTGTATTAACATGTCCGCAGGAGCCTGACGTTTTGAAAAGTAAAAGCTATAACAATTCTGGAATATGTAAACTGGAGCTTTTGGCTTCTGCTCAGCTGTTTCTTTTAACCACAATATATATGCCATATATCAGTGTGTGGCTGTTTGTAAACCAAGAGGGGGAAAAAAATAGTATTCCAAGAAGGTAGGTATAGTTCATAGATTTCTTTTTCGAGATATACAGGCATATGACAATTTGTGGAACTCTAGAATGACCTTTAAAAAATAAAATAAAACTGAAGCCAGTTTCTTCACTAGCAACTAGTTTCTTATTCTGAGCTTGGAACTGGAGGCTGAAGATGGTTTAGATCTGTTAGTTGAGCAAATTCTTCTGGGTTAGTATTTTCCTGTATGATGCACTAATAGTGGAGACAGTTCTGTGTTGACCACAAGGATTCTGCACTGATGTGAGGGGAGGGCAAATGTTCTGTGCACATTACAAAGAAAATGATGAGCACACCAGAGAATCAGTGCAGAAATTTGTATGCAGTTCCCTTCCTCCGCCCCTCCCTTCAGTTAGATTAGTGAGAACTTGAAACTGTGAAATCTGTATCGGTTTAAATGATGTTGACATGTCAATATAAAGGCAGTTCTGGCAGAGAGAAATGTCAAAATTCTTTTGTATGGGACTATGCATGCAAAACATGACAGTGCTTTGTATAGGTCCTTTACCTTTCTTAATTGTTTTGAAATTTGGATAGAGGTAGTGGTTCTGAAGCATTGATTTGTTATGTGGAGGTTGGTTAATTTGGTATTATGATGAATGTATTTTATTCTCTGTGGAGTTTTGTACCTCTGGAATATCAGTATTAGAATTACCATGAAACCAATTGTATTTTGAAAGAATTAAGTCCTCGCAGTCTCAGCCAAGTTCTCAAAATCATTCTTGCTTTGTCATCTCCATGCTTTTAAGAATGTTCCTTTATTTTGGTTAAGAATTGTTTGTGTTTTGTTTTTTGTTTTCCCGAGTGTTTTTCTCTTTCCCATTTTTAGATCGGGAGGAGTGCGTTTGTGACCTCCTCTTCATCTCTACCTTCCTTCCCCTCCACGCTTTCCTGGTCAAGGGATGAAAGCACACGAAGGGTTAAGTACCTTCCCAATTGGTCCTCTACCTGGAGGAGGTGGCAGTCTCCCTAGAAGGCTTATGCCTCTGTCCTCTCCCTTTTGTGCTGACTAGCCTTCATGCTTGCATGAAGCAGTATTTCATCACTTTCCGTTTCTTCTGCAACATGCTGTGGATACTGGCCTCCCTCTAGCTTCACAACGGCTGAAATCTTCAGCACTTAACACCACGCACAGTTACTCCAAATCACTTGTTCAACTGTGTAACAATGAAAACAGCCAGAAGACAAGTTGGTTGCTGCTTGGAAAGTAATTTGGCAAGCACTCACTGATATTTCATAACCCAATACATAACTCTTCCTACTGACTAAAATGCACTGCATGAGGCACATGTATGTCCTAACTTTAAAGCCTGCTTTCTTTGGGGACTATTAGTCCACACCAATCCACATCGATACTGATCAGACGTTTATCTTACAGGTATTCATTAGTTTGTATGGAGTTCTTTAAGCATCCAGACAGATTGCCCAACAACTCATTCAGTGTTGGCTAGTCTGCTTTATGCTGACCTTAACAGATGAAAGACTGAATGGGCATGGAACTTGGTTTTAGCAAGACTACTTTCAGGTCAAGGTGAAAGACATTGAGGGACTATAAAGGAAGTTTGTATTGGTGTTCCATCAGGATCTACAAAAGTTTATTGTTAGTACTGTACCTAACAAAAACCCTTGACTTTAGGAAAAAAATTGTAGTGTTACCAGGAAATGTTAAAACGCATTCTGTAAGCTCTTCTTATTCCAAAGACACTGTCTTTGCTGCAGCCTCAGGCGTGAACTGTTAGCTATTTGAAGAAGCCTTAGCCAGCTTCTTAAACTTTTTAAAATGTATTTCTTTTTCTTTTCTTTTTTGTAGTGGGACGTCTAAACCTAGTCTTACTCGAATTCATTTGCTAGAAGTAAGGATAAAAACCACCTTGCGTAAGGACATGTTTAGCATAGCTAGTAAGGTGAACAGTTTGATAGACTAGTCTGTGGCAGCTTCTTTTTACTCCATTTTGTTTGGGATCCTTGAAATAATTGCGAGTTATTTTTGGCTGTGAAGGGGCTGTGACTGATGTAATGGGTCCTGAGTAGGTACAGCTTAGTGTGTCACAGACTAATGAATGCTGAACGTGAACAAGCCATAGCTTTTACGCTGCTGTTTCACCAACCTGAACTACCAGCTTGCACTGCTTGCAGAAAGTCATCAGAATGAGTCGATTACATTTTGAGGTCTTGCTGACTAAACCTCTTTAACTTTGAAGGAAATGTCAATACAAGGTCCTTTTGGTGTTTTTAAATGTTTATCACTCATTTCATAGAAAATTGTGAATAACTTATACCCATGTTGTCGTATTATGTGTTCAAGATTTACGTTTGGCTTATTTCTGTGTTAAAACAAGACTTCCAAGAGTAAACTTGAGAGAGAAGTGTTCGTATTTTTTTGTAAGACTTAATTGATTTTGAAAAAATCTTTCAAGAGAAGTTCTCTCTTTTTATTCTACTTTTTTTGTGTGGTTGATATAATGAAGTCAGTACTGTCTCATTCCATTTCTTGGACAATCATTGCAGAGTCTCTAGTCAAATTTTACAACATAATACTGAATGCTTCAGTATATTATTTTTCAGACTGAAAAAACAGTCTGTGGGTTTAGATGTTGAATGGTCATATTCTGGCCTCTTCCTGCCAGGGCAAAGAACCCACTTTTCAAATTCTCCTGTCTTTTTTTTCATTTTGACTCTGCTGTGTTTGGACATATCAGTGGAGAGAATAATAGATTTACAAGGAGCGCTGGATGTTAAAACTTAAAAGGGAATATCCTGCTGCTTAGTCAAATGCAAATTTGGGTTTGGCTGCAGCTTATATCAGTACAATGTAGTATTAGAAACTTGCAGAGGTTTTTTTTGTTCATTTTCCCTGAACACTGATTCCATTACCATACTAAAATATTGAATCCATAAAATCCTATTTTTGTAGTTGATTGTCATCATTTGTGTTTGTGACCGCAGTGTAGAGCATTGCCACTCATCACACAGCTCTGTGCAGCTTGGAGAGGGGAAAGGTCAGACCCTACATATAAAATTTGTATCTTTAAAATATGTCTGTTGCTTTTTAGAATTTATTTTTAGTCGGTAGCCTGAGAGGTGAGCATTTTTAAAAATATATATACTTTTTTTTTTTCTTCCGTGCAAAGTGGCTTTAAAATGTGTTCCTGCTCCAGGTTGAGTGAATATTTGTTGGTTTTAACTATAGATAAGTGCTTAACAAATGGAATAGCTCTTAACCAATAAAAAACACTTCCTAGTCACATTTTTGGTCTGTCCTCAAGACAGAAGTATTGTTTTCTAACTGTATGGATGTGGGATGCTGATTGAAGGTGTCCCTTACAATCTAACATTTGAGATACCCTTAATCTTGACTTGAGTTTCTGTGAAGCTCCAGGTCTGGTTCTTCAGCGGGGATGGCAAAGGACCCTATTAGGCGAGCAGCGCCCGTGAATAAGGCGGGAGCTGATGCAGAGGCTGAGCTGCACGTGCAGTGACACTGATGTGGCGTACCTGTAGACGGGCGAGCTGTAACAGGCACTTCTGATGAGCACCGCAGTTTTTAAGATTGGAGTAGGCGGATGTGTGGCGGTCCTGGGGCCTGGCCTAGGATGGGAGCGTGCCTCAGAGGGCTTCAAACTGCGAATCCGTGTGGATTGTAGAGATTGGCCTGACAGTGGGTGTTCACAGCATAAACCTCCGGGATGTTGTACTGCCTGGGTGTAAACTATCCAAGAATGCTAAACCAGGTCAGAGAAAGGAGCCTAGCTAGGTATTTCAAAGTCTGCTTTGAATCTCTCCCTGACAGAGGGGCCATATGTTAGGGTGTGCAGGGAGAGCGCTCTTGAGCTGTCATGGTGCAAGTATGCTCACTTGTGTTAGCAGCCATCTGTTTGGGAGGGTAAAATGTTAAAAAACAACAGCACTGACAATGACAAAAACAGGAGTTTAGGGAAAAAAGCAGTATCACCCTGTCACACAGATTAGATGCTTTACTGGGAGGTGCGGAGCTGGTCCGCATGGGAATAGGAGGTGCCGTGTGTTCTGCCGTCGTGCCTGGGAGGAAGCACAGGTGCTCAGAAGCAGGGAACGGGCGGCACTCTGGTTTGCAGGATGGACACAGACACTGTATTTACCCAGGGAATGTCATCTGAAAGGGACAGCAGGAAAATAGTGGGCCTGTGGCTCTGCTGAGGGCCTCCACTCTCCATTCTGCAGTGGGCCTCAACTCTGATCGGTCTGGCCTCCCCTCTGCAGTGGGTCTCCCAGCCATGGTTCAGCCTTCTACTCAGCCGTGGTCCTGCCACGCTTGGTTTGGCCGCCACTCTGGGTCCAGCATCCCACATTTAATTTGGCCTCTCACTCTGTCTTGGGCTTCAACTCTCATTTCAGCCTCCCATGCTCGGTTTGGCTTCCACTGTGTGTCTGCTGTGGGTCTCCTGCTCTTGGTCTGGCCTTTTTCTCCGGGGTGAGACTCCCCTGCTGTGCTAGGCCTCCCACTTTTGATTTGGCTCCCCCCTCTCTGGTGGGCCTCCCGCTCACTTTTCAGCCTCCTGCTTTGTGAGGGTTTTGCCCTCTCCACTTGGCCTCCTCCTCTTGTTCTGGCCTCTACTCCCCACTGGGCCTCTGCCCCGTGGGCCTGCCCCCAGTGCACACGTGGCAGTTTCAGCGGCAGGGGAAGGAGCCTGTGCTGTGACTGCCTGTCCTGTCCCGCAGCCCTGCTGAGTGCTGAGCCAGGCCCTTGGGCGCAACAGGGACAAGCTGGCTGCAGGAGCCTTGCACTGGGCAGAGGGACAGCCAGGTGCGCCAGGCTCCGGAGTAGCAGCTGGTGCAGGTGCTGTTGTGCTAAAGAGCAAACCCACGTATATGGGACGTGGTGCTGGCACAGCTTGGGGCTCTTCTTGTGTGCAGAATGCTGAAATAAATCTATATTTGTTGCAGGCCTCGAAGCTGGAGAAGCAGAGCAGCGTGCCTGAGAGCGACTACGATAACCCCACTGCCCCCCTGGAGCTGGAGGAGATGGGGTAGGTGTGGTGACACAGAGCTAACACCACAGTGCCCTGCTGTCAGAGGACAGGGAGTTAAGTGATGATGAAGTTCTGTACTGCAGGGCTGACCTCTGCTTTGTTCATTTGCAGGTCAGGCAGGAAGGGACGGCAGAGGTCTGTCATTTGGCAGGGGGAGGGGTCCATCCCCGAGGACACCGACGCAGCCCCCAGCTCCAGTTTGCCCAGTACAGAAGACGTGATTCGAAAAACTGAGCAGATCACTAAGAATATTCAGGAGCTGCTGAGAGCAGCACAGGAGAACAAGCATGACAGGTAAGGCATGAGTGCTGGAAAAGCTCTGGAGTTTATGAGAAAATGAAGAAGATTCTTCCATCACTTGCGTTAATGTCGGAGATCTTGATTTCACATACATGAAACGTGTAGATCTGTCGTGTTCTCTGGTGTACTGGAGTACATGTGGGGTGAGTGGGGGCGAGTGACCAGAGCAGGTGGTGGAAGCACGTGCTCCTGTCCACACAGCCAGCGCAGGCCCCTGCAAGTGGGTTCTGGCTGCCGCAATGCCTGTCCCCTGCCTGCCCTGCTCAGAACTGGTACAGGGACTGGGAGCGATGGGGAACAAAGTGCTTGTGAAGTCCTGCTGCAAAATGTGAGTGATGTTCAAGATAAAAATCAAATGAGTATTGCAGAGAAATTGACATAAGTGAAATTTCTCTTGGATCTTCAGACTGCAGTGTCCTTAGGTAAGGACACCCTACAGAAGTGTGATAGTAACACTAAGTCTTGTTTCAGGAAAAATCTGTAAAGCAGGGAGAATTTGGCTTTCCTATTAAAATATTAGTACAGTTAATGTACCAGCAAAAGCTATTCTAAACTACTGGGTTTAGACACAAATGTAGCTTGGTAAGCAGGAGACTGTTCATCAGCACGTCAGGTAGCACGGACCTTCAGCTCCTGCGGGGAACTTCTGACCCAGTCGAACAATTAATTTCCAGAATAGCCATGAGCAAGTAAAAGTGATATTCACAGCCTGATCATCAGCTAGTGCTCCCGCACAGCTTTTTTTAGAGGACTGTAAATAATAGTGATGTCTTCCCAGGTATGAGCACGTTTTAGGTCTGGAACAGCTTTGGTCTCCAGAAAAACCAAACCTGCCGACTGGCAGGTCTTACCTTTGAAATGCACATTCTGCCTCCAGTCCCGAGTTCTGTGCCCATCTTTGCCTGTGAGAAGCAGCTGGTGATTTTTGTTAAACCCTCACTTCCTGCCTTGCTGAGAGAAATGCAGAACAATGGGGCCACGCTAGTTCTGTGTTTTTTCCTTCTGGTACTTTTCTATTTTTAGAAGGGACAGTGCGCAGCCTTCTCACGCCAAATGGTGAGTTTTAATGCGTTTGTGCTGAGCACATTGCCCTTGTCCATAGCCTCTTCCACAGCAGTAGTTTGTTGCTTGAGTCTCACAGATCATAATGAGAAACAATAGTAAGATGAGTTTTAAATGAGTTTGGTTTTTATATATGTCACAGTTTACAATATTTCAGTTAAAAAAAAAATCATTGAAAGAAACAATGCAGTGTACCTAGCTTTTAACTGTTAAATTGAATAGATATTTGTCAACCTGTGTTCTTTTTTGTGCGTTCTGTACCATGCGTGGAGTATGGTGTTTGCCAGTACTTAAATGAGTATAATCTTCACTGAACTGTGAAGCTGTTGTTCTTTGTTTTCCTGTTCCCTGGCTTTGTCTCAGGGGGCTGAGAATTGCTCAGCATGGAGCAGGCAGGCGATGGAGTAGGCTTGTTCCACCATTCCCTTCTTGCAATTGGGGAGCACTTCCTTAACAAACTGAGATACTCATGGCTTCCAAATTAGTGCTGGGAATGTTGTAGATAAAAAAAAAAAATCACATGCTGCGTAGATAATCAGACAGTAATAGATTATATTCTTGCATCATTTTATTAATGAAACACCTTCTTCCCTTTTTTTTTCCTCACTTTCTTCCTTTCTTTTTCCTGTGCTCAACTGGCCGAGTAGACCATTAGAGCGTGCGAGCATGCTCAAGCTCAGACATAGCCTCGGCTGCTTCAGCACGCTGGTTCCCTGGGCTGAGAGAGCTCCCCTGCAGCCTCTGACCATCCAGCAGCCTGGTCCTGCCTCCTGGTACTCTGGCCTCTGTCCCTGCCTCCCAGGCACAGTGTCCTTTCTCTTACTCTCTGCTGCCTTCTTTCCTCACACACCATCTGCACAGGGGTCATTAAAGGCTATGCATGAAACGCTTCGGGATGATAAAGAAACTGCAGATATCAAGTACTGGAAGTTACAAACCCATGATACTGCTGTTTCAGTTGAAGCTCCTGGTATTGGTTTAACGGGGAACAGAATCACAGCCTGGAATTGCAACTGTCTCTAGTTTTAAGAGGTTCTCCTGTCTCTGTTCTACCTATTGTCCATCAAGATAAGTTATGACAACTAACAGCACAGTATGTGGTTGCTGCCTCTGTGCACTGTTGCAAAAATAGCAGCATTTTCATGGTTCCCAACATGCAGCATTCACACCTAACAGGTTAGGACTTCAGCTGTATATACAGCTGACATGTTGAAGGAGAAGATAATTTGTCTTGATGCAGTTTGAAAAAAAAAAAAAGTAACTAGTGCCTTCTAACCTGACCAAAATGTTGATATTAATGGCTAAAATAAAAATGAAATTTAAGTGAAACATTCTCTAAAACTGAACTTCCCAAGTTTTAACTCCAGGTATTATTGCCAGTGATAAATATCAGCAATGGAGGAAGAGGTTGCCAGCAGTTATTGGTAATGATGGATTCTCCTTTCTAAGCTGTCACTACTGTAATATCCTCCTATGTCTTACCAGAATGTGTGTAAACACATCAAATGTGTCAGGTTGTTTCATGAGCTTACAGAGAATGTTCAGACTATACAACAAAGCTATTCCTCCAAGATGTACTATAAACTAACCTAGAGAACTAGAGAATATGTTGTGACATATGCATCATTAATCTTCATTCAGGTAATTCTTAAGGTTCTATCTGCCTTGTTATTGGAGAGTTTAATTGGCAAACTGGCTTTTTTATGAGGCAAAGTGCTGTTCATTGTGGATGCAGGGAACAAATTAATTCTTAACTCACTAGCAGAATGGAAATTACAGTGAACTTGAAAGATTTCCCTCCACTTTTAAGTTGAGACATACAGAAATACACTTTTTTTTTTTTTTTTAGCAATTTTCCTGCATTACCAAAATGACCCCAAAGTGTTGCTTCCTTTTCAGTGCATTTGTGACTGACCCATTTGCAAGATGACTGCATAAAATAACTGTAGGGTTTGGGGGGTTTTATGGCTTTTTTTTGGTTTGGTTTGGTGGTTTTTTTGTTTTTTTTTTTTTGTTGTTTTTGTTTTTGTTTTTTGTTTTTGTTTTTTTTTTTTTTGAAAGGGCAGTGATCTACCATAATCTACAGATGCTGAATATTTTTCTTGAATGCTGTTGCTGTGTGATATTTGAGATTCTTTTGCTTAAGATTGAACCATATTAATTAACTAATGCTGAAATTGAGTCTTTGAAGCATAAAAGTGAGTCTTTTGAAATAAGACTTTTGACAGACCACGCTAACAGAACATTTCACAGCAGCTCATGGTAAATAGTTCTTAAGATATGTATTGTACAGACTAATTTCCATTTGGTATGCAAGTCAGAAGTGAAATCTATAAGGACTAGTGGAATCTGCATTTGTTTGATTACCTATCACTTATTAACTCAATAGAATTACTGAATATTTAGCCTAAAACTTAAGTTCTGTAGTTCGTAGTTTAGAGATGCATGTGTCTGTAAACCGCTGTGTGTGAACTGCGGGTTGTGTTTACTGTATTTAAATTCACCTGAGAAGGCATCTTGGCATTCTTAAGCTACTTGCATGTGATGTTTCACCGTTACTTAAACTTTACCAAAAAAGCAAGGTATGAATTCTGTACTGGAAGTCTGGCATACCTCATTCTTAGTAGGTATATAACCTTTCAATTTGTGAAATAAAAAAAGTGGAAATATGTGCATAGCACTGCATTCCTGGCTTCAACTGATAATGAACTGATATAGGGATGGAAATAAATTTTGGAATCAAGGTGTGTCCTCAGCGTGCATCTCTGCTGTAAACTAAAGCATTCTTGCAGCCAAGCTGCTGGCCCTAGAGTGGCACGTTTGTTACAGAGATTCCTCAAAGTTTAGCTGAGAAACAATGCATCAAATGCTCATGAAGGTCGGACTTCAAGGTCTTGCTGCCAAGTGTTTTGAAGTCAAATTTTTGGATTTACTGTGTTTAGGTAACTTAGGTACAAAGTGGTTTTGGAAAGCCTTCTACTTTGTAGCTTACAAATGCAGAAAAAAAGTGCAGAAAAATTGTCTCTATTTCTCGAGAGGTATAGACAAGACGGTCCTATTAATATCAAAACTTGAATGCTAAATTAAGAGTTTGGATGGCTAAAGTTCAACTCTGAAACATGAAATCAATTGAAACTTTTAAAACTCATCTTACTGAAAGGTTTTTAGCTGCTTAGATCCTTAACAGTTTAAATACTTTTTTTTTTTTGTAGTCTGATTTTATAGTCTCTTGGTTTATGCAGAAAGAGCTCTTTCATAACAAAAAGAGATTTTCTTAAAATGGCGGCAAGTTAAACTTATTCAGATCCCACATACAAAGAAGTGTTTTTGTATTCATTACTGATTGTTGACACTGCACTGAGCAAAAACAGTTGGTTTTTTTTTTTCCTCAAAGTACCTCTGTATCACCAGATTTTTGCTTAAATGTTTTCAAACTGTGGAATCTTACTTTAGTTTGTGTCTGACTTACATGAGCCAGTTTGCTTGGGCATGCTCTCCCACGCGTAACAATAATGTCCATTGTGCATACACCAAACAGAACCAGCTGAGCAAGTTTCCGTAGAATTTAGAGACAAACTCTAGCATTTGATTGCGGGGGTGAAGAAGGGGAGAGGAAATGTGAGTGTATGAATTAATGTGTAGTTAATGTTCACAGACGTGTTTCCGTAATTGCTTCCAAATTGCGACTTTTTCTGACAATGCTTGGCATAACAGATGTGGACAGTCATTTCTTCAAACAAACTTTGATCAAAGAATAATGAAAACTGAAGAAATAATTTTGTATTATTTGAGTTCTTGTTTTTTCTGAAGTCAGTTATGTGCAAACCTGGACTGCAGTGTGCTGGGGAATGCTTAGTGAGGAGACACTAAGAATCACTGTATTGTGTGTTGCACTATTGACTTCAGTTGCCCGAAGCACAGCCTGCAAAGATATTTTTAGAATATGTATGTTTTTTTGTTAATCTGTTGGTTTTAGTGTAATAGTCACTGGCAAGTGAAAATGAAGAGCAAAAGGTGGTCTTGATACAATGAATAATACATTGTGCCTTTTTGCAGCTATATACCATGCTCGGAGAGAATACATGTGGCAGTAACAGAAATGGCAGCCTTGTTCCCAAAAGTAAGTATCTTCCAGCATTAAAATGTTTTTGGCCTCATTCTTTGTTAGTAGATTTACCTGCAGTAAATAAAAAGTAAAAGCTGAAGGAAGGGAGACATGACTAGGTTTTTTGGTTTTGTTTGTTTCGAATCTTCCATCCTTGTATTTACTTGTGTGCTAATCAGGAAAGGTTAATTTGTGTATCCAGGCCTCTAATTTTACTCTTGGACTTTCAACTTGAAGTGCATGCAGTTCCTCAAAAACTGGTAGCTACTTGCCTCTACTTTGAGGAGTCATGTGGTGATACTGGAATTTTGCTAGACCTCCAAGTTTCCCTTTGAATACCATTGCTTGGGTTTCTTACATGCAGATATGTTTAGATCTGTTTCGTCACAGCAAATTTTAGGGGGCGAAATTTCCATTATTAAGTTTTTGTAAAGTCTTATCTACCTCTGTAAAACTGCCAGGAAAATCTCATGCGATTGTGCCTATCTAAACTGACCGTCTTGTACACGCTGTACTATGTCAGGCGGGACATGCACTGGGTAGCAGTATATGAGCATTAGAAAATTTCTGTGTGTAACTTCTTAAATGAGAGCAGGAAGCAGTATTCCCTGAATGTACCTGAGATGAAAGAGGAGAAATTCTAGGAACTTGTTTCATCTACTCCCACGCCATGTCTCTGCAGCGATGGCTTATAACGTCTTGTAAAGCACAGAGAAGTCTATGTAGAAAGCAGAGCCCTAGCAGCAGATGTCCCATGTTAAAAAACACTTGTCAACCACTACTGGCTAATTAAAAGCAATTCTAAAATGGTTTTGTTGTTTTGTCTGGTTCAACTTCTACTTTCCCAGAAACCCAAATCTGAACTGGTAAGGACTTCTTTGCGTCTGCTGACATCTAGTGCCTACAGACTCCAATCTGAGTGCAAAAAAACCCTTCCTGTGGAGACTTGCCCTACGACAGACATCCAGCTGGTTACACAGCAGGTCATCCAGTGTGCCTACGACATCGCCAAGGCTGCTAAACAGCTGGTTACCATCACAACCAAAGAGAACAACAACTGAGTCACCCTTGGCTTTTTAGTCTTGTTTTTTTTAAAGGTTGAATTTCAAATATAGGTGTGGAACTATTCAAATTTTTATGAGAAAAACTAAAGGGGCAAGAAACTTTTTTTTAAACTCAGTATTATTTTTGCATGTTTTCTAACAATTTTAATGTTTAATTTAACCCACTGCCTTATTTTGTGCCTGTGTTGCCAGTTTAGTTACAGATAACAGCATGTTGCAAATAGCTGTTGAGCCAGTATCATGTACCAGCATTGTATCAAGCTCTTGCTAGATGTTTCCTTGAGGCTACCTTCTGCTTTCAGATATTGCTTGCAAAACTCCTACCAAAGTCAGCTGCGCATACCAGAGGGCAGAATCTCACCTCTGGTCTGTCCATCCTGGAGCCTCATGTGCAGTGATGCTGCTGACCGAGAAAACTGCAGTGAAACGGGCTCTCAAGGCTCCAGGACAACTGCTAACCAGCAGAAGGAAGCTTGCGTTCCTGGTAATGGAATACAAGCTAAATTTTATCTATTCCCATATCAACTATTGTGCAATAATAATGTTTTTAGTCTGCTGAAACTAGTAGCTGTGGGCATCCAAGCTTATTACATGTAACTATACAACGTCTTTGTCACTTTATCTGTTTTGGAAGGAATTTGAATTTTAATAGTTATTTCTTTTAGTTGTCACTATGCCATTAATATATATGTTTGATGTTACTTTAGGGCATTAGTGGTTAAAATATTATCCTTTGTTTCTGGTTTAGTAGCTCATTCTTAAGTTTCATACAGAATTTTACTGTCCTCTTCAAGGCAACATCTTGTTTGCAGCAGCACTGTTGCAAGTTCACTAAAGATTTGTGATTTAAAAAAAAAAAGGAAGTTAAAGTGCCAGTTACAGGAAGCTGTGTCTGCCATAGGATATAACCTCGGTACCTCAACGTGTCAATGTGAAACGATTTCTTGTATCCAGTAAGTTCTTTGCAAAGCATTCAAAATTTTACAAGCTATGTACTGAGTAACCCAAGCTAGGTTGCCTGTCAGAAAGGTAGATAGGTGACAAATGTCAGTGTGTGTTTCAGGCTTTTCCATTCATAACAGTTCATAAAACTTTGGAAAATATAGAAGTCCGTAATTGGGAGTCTAAACTCCATGGAAAAATCAATAGTTTTTGCCTCCTCGCATCCCATTTGGCAGTGTGTTGTGATTTTCAAGGAGCCTGCTGTGGCAGTTTAGCTGGCAGCCAGATCAAGCAGTGTTTTATGTAAGAGCAAAGTTACAGAACTACAGCAGCTGTCACGTGTCAGCAGTTGATGTGAACATTCAGACAGTTTTCACAGAAACATTTGAGTGAGAAATGGCTATCTGCTGTTCAACAAACAGGTCTACAGTATGGAGTCTGCCAAAAAACACTTACTCTTCAAAGCTTTCTGGTGGAAAAACTGCTGCATTTAGGTTAACAAATGAAATGAATTCCAGCAGTTCCTTCCTCTTCAAATCATGCTGTGTTTGTAGGTATATATAAACACTGAGTGCCATAATACTGTTGGATTCTTTTATGTTGTACGTAGCTCCATTTTTAAAGTAGTGTAGGTTTGAGGGAGGGAAGGAATGGAGAGAGTAGATGACAATCCATTACATTAATCTTCTTCATGGTAACTTTTTTTTTTTTCCTTTCTACACTTCTGAATCCTAGAAGTGTCTCTAAACTCACAGGAATGCAGACAGGCTCGGATTAGAACCGTAGAAGACATTTATAAATCCTACTTCAAAATTATTCTACTGGCAATTAAATACATTAAGAACCAGTTCCCAGAAGATTATCAAATTAATATCATTGAAAGGTAGCAGATGGTATTTTTAAATCTCTCAGGACGCCATTATATGCTTTTCTTTAACGTATCTTACCTGATTTCCAAAGCAGGGTAACTCTTACTGAGTTACGCTGTAGGTTTAAATTTGTGCCTGTACCAAAACAAGAGGACACTTCAATAGCTGCAAGCCCTTGTTCTAGCTAGGCTAGCTCCAGATTTTCTAAAAACAACCATTGAGCTTGTTGGAAGGCCTGGCTATAAAAAACATGGCCACCTGTAATTGATTTCCCATTCTGTCACTTAAACAACATTTCAGGTAAATTCCACCATCTCTGAACAAACATTTGTTCTAGGCTGGTTGTTGTCATACCATGTCATCGTTCCAGAACCACAGTGCATGTGATGTAGTATATGCAATTTTCTGATGCTGTCAGTAGAACAGAAGCAGCCTGAGCAAATGCTTATGTGCTACATCAGATCTCTTCACAAGCAGAGTGGTATAAAACCAACTGTGGAACTAAAGAGTAGTAGATTAGCCCCCAAATCATATAGCGCTGCAGGTCAGAAGACTTATAATATCTGAAATAAAGGTTTGTTTTTTTTTTTTCTTTTATGACTAGATCTCCTTTTTTCCCCCCTGTAAACAAATTTGCTCTTTCTTTACAAAATGCTGCATAGGAAAGTAAAAATTTTGCCTTTTCCAAAACTTGTATTTATCGGTGTCATTCTGTCTGTACTATATTCTGACTTAATCTTTTGTTTACTGTATTACTATAAAATGCTAAAACCTTTTCAGTATGTGACATTATTTGGGATTATTTGACTGCTGTTTTTGTAAAGATAAGATCTTGAAAGAGTTCCTGTAGTTGAGTAAAGCCTGCAGTGCAGAAACAGCACACATCTTTGTAAGGTCCCTGCAGCACTGACTCGCACACTATGAAAGGCAGGACAGATCTGAACATGCCATACCAGCTGAAATGCTTGGCCTGATTTTAAGCTGCGGTGACCTGATAATAGCAGGAAATCAAGTGCAATCTGCAGCTCGCCTCCCCCGCTCCCTTCTGTGCTTGCAGCAATTTGCTCATGTAAAGAAACTAACAAACATGTTCAGCTTGCAATTATTCATTGTGAAACAAGTTTAAAAAAAAAGTTTATTGAAGCCTTCTACACCTTCTGGAGAAGAACTGGACATGTTAACAATTACTGCCTCAGCACACATTATCTGTATTACGCATTTGCAATATGAGTTGTTATGAAGCAACTCTTAAGAGACAGCTGGGGTTTCTAGGCATGTCTTGCTTCTCAGAGGTGGGAGTCTGACTTTTAAAGCTTAAACAGAAAACAGCACCTAGCGGTTTATGGTTCCTGTTCCATAGAAGGCACAGATCTTTCATATTTTAGATCCAAAGGGCAAGTTTAATTCCTTTGCTGTTTTGACCTAATGTAGCATGTACTAAAATATATCACATCTCCTCAACACAAAGTGAAGCAGGCCAGGGTGAGTCCTCTAAGTATGCTCGCACCTCCAAATTTATTGAAGCCAGTAGAAATTTGATCTTGTGTTCAGCTGGGCCACAGCTAAATATTTTCAGAAATCTACTGACTTGAATCTTGGTGTCATTGTAGGCTATTCCAAAACCATAATTATTTCCCGAGTTCCTTGATTCTTCAAAATGTTCTTTTTGTAGTCTGCAACTTCATTTAGTGCTCATTCCTCAGATACAAAGGACAATAATCCTCAGGTCCATGCTGCTTTTGGGTAACTGTAGAGCTAACAAAGATCAAAACAAAGAAGATCGTAACTACTTTACAGGCTCTAGAATTAATCTTCCGCATATGCTATTCAGCATGCAAAGAACATACTTTGGAGAATATGGAATATCTTTCAAGAAGAATTGTTAGTAGCTTTTAAGGGTTGATACTCTAGAGCCATACATTCCCTTCCAGCTTTCTCTGGCTCTTGTAGCTACTGTCAAATAAATGCCAGAGGCAAGTTACTCTGCACAGTAGCTCATAGTTTAATATGAAAAATGTGATCTGGGCATGTGGTTTAAGTAGGGTAACTCAAATTCAGATTAGTTTTTAGAACTAGACAAAGCATGACAGAAGATGAAAAGACACTGAACAGCTGAGATGCACTGTACCAACAGCATTAATGCAGCTGATAACATTTAGAATACCTTTTGAGGCAGTAGCAGCAAGTCTGCCTTAAAAATTATTTAAAAATCCAGCAAAAGAGAAAAGCAGCTCCTAAGACAGAGCTATAGCACTCTGTTAGAAATAGCACCAAGGGACAGAATGGGTCTGGTGTTCTGCTCAGGCACTGCGTGGCAACTAAGGTGCAGATTAGAAGCATTGAAAATTGTGTTTGTGTGATGGCTGTCGCCCTTCCTGAGGTGCTTGAGTGCTAGGGTCACCTGTATGTATAGGCTTCCCCACAGTGCTGCTACCTACCCTGCTGCGATACCCTTGCTCAGCCATGCGCTTGGCTTCTTGCCGCACTAACTCCTCACAGCGCTGCTTGATGGATCTCTCCTCTTCCTCCTCCTCTCTCTGGCGCTCCTGCTCCTCTTGTTGTTGTAAGCGGTGTTCTGCCAGCTGAGCAGAGAAAAGGTGAGGGCTGTTATGCAGCTAGATCACCGGCATGCAGACTAGGCCAGGAACACGCACCAGTGGTTTGAGGCAGCACTGTAGCAACGTTTCTAACACAACGAGGCTTAACAGGCGCACTGAGAGCACCAGCTCAGCCAACAGGTTACACGACAGAACCACTGGCTGTGCAGACACTTGAACAGAACTGGCCAGAGAGGCTGCTTGTCCACTTAGGACCAGAAATATCCCTAGCCGACCTCTAAGAAGCCAAGTAATTCTCTGCAACAGTACTTTTCCATGCACTTTCCAGAAGCAACAGCTACCTAAGTATGCAGCAGCAGCACCTTTGACATTCGGGTATGTACCTGAAAAGCATACTGTACCTGAGCTTCCAGTTCCTGTCTGCGAGCTGTCTTCAGTTCCTCCTCTTGCTCTTTCTCTCGCCTTGTCAGTTCTTTTGCCTCCTCAAGTTCTTTAATCAGTTGCTCTCGATACTTTACAGACTCTTCTTGGGCCCGTCTGTTTAACTCCATCTTCTCTCGGATCTGGCGCTGTCTGCCTTCAAGGACCTTTGTGAGGTGAGAGGATTAAGGGAGCAGATAAGAAAGAGGCCAGACTCAGAAGCTGAACTGGAGAAATCTCAGTGTAGACAGTTAAACAGTTATCAGAAAATGTATCGGACCACCAGAAAAACTCTCCCTTGAGTACTGAAGGCTGTAACCCTCTGGAGCTCAGAGGACTACAGCTGGAACAATGGCTTTGTCAAACCAAGAGAGACAAAAAAAGTCATCACCTCATTCATCAGGCGATCTCTGGCTACCTTCTCTCTTTCCCATTCTTCTTCCCTCTTCTCCCAGACTTTTTTAGCTTCTTCTCTAAAGGTAAGAGAACCATCTCTAAGGTTACTACTTACAATTAAATACAAACACACACCCCCACACACTCACTCCCTGGGCATGTATGAGCTACCCTGTGCTTTAAAGGAGGGCTCAGTTTTCTTTTCACATTTGTTCCCATGCAGCTAGCACGTCCACCCCAGCTGTGCCTATTTCAGAGAACCACTCTGATCTCCCTGTTACTGAATAGCAGTGGGTCGCACTTTGAAGGACGTGCTGGCTTGTAGCAGGATTTCTTGGATGCTCTGGTCTGCCCCAGGAACAGCATGGCCTCAGCAAGGAAGCTTGCCTCTTAACAAGAATATTACTTCACGCACAGGACAGTAGTTAAGACCATTGCCGGAAAAGCTGAAGATTTAGCAAATCTTCCCTCTGTGACAAAACATTTAACTAGAACTTGATGGTAGCATGCACAGTCCTGTCACCAGTGAAGATGCTCTCTAAGCTGAGGAGAGACTAAGGTGAATATGAAGAAGGGACCTGAGGAAGGTTTTGTCTACAAGCTCTGAGATACAAAAAGAAACAATATGCATTTTTTAGATTCACTTAGACTAAACCCCACCAGATCAGTAATGCAGAATAACTAAAAGCTGGTTACAAAGTACTTACAAGTCTTGTCTGCTAAAAGGTAATCCTTGCTTTCTCTGTGTTACTACCTTTTTTGATTATTAGAGCTAATGTAACAGAATTTATGGACTACCTCTGGCACTGAGGCAACCGAAAAACAACCACGGTTTCAATTTTGTCTTTGCAAAAAAGCTTTGGGTACTGGCATGCTGACTGCCTAGACATGGTAGTCGGCACGTGGAATGAAGGGGAAGACCTCATGTCCACTGCAGCACTTCTACAACAGCAAGGCCAACCAGACACTTCCACTTTCAAAACCTACTTAACAAACATCAGCAGAGCTCTGCCAAACAGGCAAGAATATTCAGCACATACAGTTTCTTTAGATGAAGTTCAGAGGTGCATAAACTCACCTAAAAATAGTCTGTAGCTCTGCCTCCCTCTCCTTTTCTAACTGGAGCTGTTCCTCAATGACACGTTTCATCCAGGCAACATCTGCAACAGCTTGTTCTCGTCTTGCTGACCGGCGGCGCTGATCCTCATCTTCTTTCTCAAGGAGGGCTGATAAGATTTGTCTGTCTATTTCCTTGAGAAAAGCCAAAAAACGATTAACTACTATCCAACAGGCTTCTAGCCTGCGTGCAAGGCTACTCTGTACCAAATTATAGCTGACATAGTGTCAAAGGTGTGCTCAGAAAGACATTCAGGCTGCCGCCAGCTTCTCTGTGATCTTTTTGCTCCAGCCCTGTTCACAAGCCAGAAGGGGCTTCCTAACTACTTATCTGTAGGCATTAAAGGCAGAAATATAAATGAAAAACAAAGAGCAAGTTCCTTCAGCACACAGTATCTATAAATCTATAAACCCCTAAATCAAGGGGTATTTCCCTTACCAGCTCCTCCTGTATCTGCTGGGCTCGTCTCTTTAACTGGGCATTACACTGATGCCTCAAAAAGCGGCTAAAAAAGGAGAAAAAAGAAAAAAAACATTCAAACTCTAAAGCTCTATTTTGTTATATACCAGCATTCAAGAAGGTACATTTATGACAATAAAATTGATAGGCAACAGAGGTACCTGCTACCTCTAACATGAACAAAAAGAAGTAATGGCACCAGTGCATTTGCTCGTTAGTGGTGCTGGGCACTTCCAACAAAAGTATTTACAACCCACCTCTCCTGTTCGAAATATCTCCTTGTGCCACAAGTACTATCACGGACATAGGAAAAGATTCTATCCATCCATGCTGAAAAATACACTTGATCCCATACCCAAGCTCGGTCTTCTTCCGGTGCTCTTCCATTTGCTTCCTTTCTTCTTCTAGGTTTTCCAGCTCCCACTGCTGTTTTAATAAATTCTCTTGTTCTTTTTTCAGCTTTGTTGCCTAATATTTTTGAAAAGGAAAAAACAACCAAGAGAGAGTACTTCAGAGAGCTAGGGCACCTGGAGAAAGCCTTTGTACCAGAGTTTGTACCACACTCTCTTCCTTTGGAAGCAGTCAGAATCATCATCATGGTAAATACTCCACAGTCATTTTATTTGTGTCTTACTGGCTCACAGCACAAGAGACGGGGTGAGGAGCTTCAGCTGATAAAGCCTCCGACCTGAACCTGTCACACTTAGAAGTTTCTACAAATCTTTTTCTCATCTGATGCAGCACAAAAGGGTGCTCGCATTTCAAGAGGAGCAAATGAAGTCTACCAGAATTCAGTTAATATGCCAGTGTTCATGGGAGAGGTCTACGTTACTGACAGAACGTAAGTCACAGCTAATTTTGTTCCAGATTTAATCTAGTGGAAACCTGGAGGGAAGAGGTCAGTGTTGCTGTATTTCCAAGTGAAACAATGAACTTCCTTCTCACATGAGGAGAAACTAAAGATTACCTCCGTCTCCTGTAATTTCAATTCTTCTATTTGTTGAAGCAGCATCTCCGCTTGCTTCTTTTCTTCCAGCCGACGCTTCTCTTCCTCTTGTCTCATTCTTTCCAGAGCTTCCCTTCGTGCAATTTCATACTCATTTTCATAACGCTTTTTCTCTTCTCGTTCAGTTGCTTCTTGCTTATTGAGCCAAAACAAAGTATGGCATTTAAGGTTAGGCTAAACACAAAGAAACAGCCTGTGGCTCAGGAAATCCACAAATCAAATTCCTGCAATCTGACGCGTATTTGAAGAATACGGAACAAAATATACTAGGGAAGAACACAAGGATAAAACACAACTATTTGCTGATCACTGTCTGAAACTGCCTATCGGACTGCACGCATTCTTTGCCGGATCCAGCACAGGTCTGATGCTAAGCACAGGTGGTCTTACAAATACAAGCAGATTATCTTATAAAGACCTAGGTTATTACTATTACCTCTGAAACCCATATTTGAAGGCCTTTATTATTCTTTCATATAAAAATCACTATTTCCGTATCTAGTATTTGCATATTCAAATACCGAAGTTTTGCACTGTTCAGCATTGCAGCTAGCTGCTAGAGGAGCCCCAGCGCCACACTGAATCGTGCAACAGATCCGTTCAGCAGATACCATTGGATTTTCTAGGAGACAGATCGTATCTACTTGCTAGACACAAATGATAGCTCTTAACTAAAAGCATCCTTCCTGTCAACAACTGCTGTCACTCTGCAGACACCAGAACTTCCCATCGGTATGGGAATGAGCAAGGCAACCTCAGACAAACAGCCAGTTCCTATTCCTTCTGCAACCCAGTTGTGTCCGTACAGGAAGGCAAGCTGCCTGCCAGCTCAGGCATTTCAGGAGTCTGCCCAGAGCACCAGTGACCAGTAACACCAGGGCAACCCCAGCATACCTGTTTTTTTTGCATTAGCTGATCACCCCAAGCCTCTACCACGTGCTTCCTGCGGAGCTCTGACTCCACCTGTAGACACAGACAAAGCATCGCTGTCGGTGCCGGAGGCTCCCCTGTGCCAGCAGGATCTAGATGAACTCTCTGGAGCACCCGGCCCAGCCTCTGCAGAGGTCTGATGTCCTCAGTGTCCACAGGTCACAAGCTGAGGCTCAACGTCACATGCCAATTCTGGGAAACACTACAGTGATACTGAAACCAGAGCTGTGGCTGCTGGAGCAGCATGTCAGCAGAACAAAGAACAGGGAAGCACTACAGATGTGGCAAGTATAGCTCTGAAAAGCACCAAAGATCTTTACATAGCAGGCACTGAAAATCTGCTCTCAGCATCAGAACAGATTTCTGACTTTTTGAAAAATATCTGCTTTGGGGTGAACTCTTACACAGTTAAGCCATTTTACTTCTTTGCCTTCTGCTTGTCAGATCCTGGGACAATTCTACACTGTGATTTGAGATGAACTACAGCAGTAGCCATGCAAGAGTAGATATGTGATGACTTTCAAGTTAAAATCGGGTTTAATAAATGCAAGACAGCAGAGACTAAAAAGGAAATAACATCACCTCCCGGAGCTCAGCGTTGTTTTTCTTCCAGTGTTCGTACAGCAGCTGCTCAGCAACCTGAAAACGCGAGAGCCGGCTCACGCAGGAACACGCGAGGGTTCTGGCTGTCCAAGCCTCCAGGGCAGCAGCTAGCCGAGCGCACGAAGCGCCGACAGCCGCGGTGCGGGGCCCTCCTGCCGAGCCCCGGCACGTCCCGCTCGCACATCC
>VXAL01000026.1:0-84779 GCA_013399475.1 Chauna torquata
CCACGTAAACCCAATACAGAGACGTACCTTTTCTCCATGGAGGTGAAGGAGGAGTGATGCTATCAGAACAGCTGAAAGAGATCCTTAGCTTCAGGTTTTAAGTCACGGAGAATGCTGTGATTAAATGCCAGCCCAACCCATTGTGTAATCTGTACTATGGTAAATGCCGTGATACATTTTATAGATTGCTTTCCTGCTGAAGGTTCTGTAAGTGCTTTGGAAATAAATGTGCAAAAACAGACGATGTCTGTAAAGTTGTAAGTGTGTAGGCTAGAATATCATTTCTTCCAGGTAGCATCATCTCCCTGCTCAAACCATCATCCAAACTGCCTAGGGCAGATGTTGAAGACTGTTGTACTGCCTTGAAATAGCAGGGGAAATACTCGTCACACAAACTGCAGTTATCTCAGATTTTGTGCAGGTTGCTGCTTATTGCTGTTCGTCTACAAAAGTCCCACAGAATCCATAATGCCTCAGGTTTTATTCCAGTTTGGGGCTGTAGAAATCTGGTGGTAAATCAGAATAACATGAAGTAGCAGACTTACATGGGATAGGGATCGCTCTGCTCTGAGATACTGCTTATATATCAGCTGGAGTAACTGAAGGGCATTGCAGGACCGCCACTGGATGTGAATGAGAGCAGAGCCAGGCTTCAGATGACCAAAGGGCTTCACAGTCAGTTGCAAAATCTGCCCTTGGTGCTTTCAGGAAGTGTTGAGCTCCTCCAACTACTTGCTTTTCAAAGGGGCCTGTGTGTGTTTGAAGCTGTTAAAAATGTGCTGAACCTGATACTGCTGTGCTGCAAGGCTTTATTTGTGTTCATTTGTTTGCATTTTTCCCACATATGAATGTCTTCTTGCAACTTTTCCATGTGGTATGTTCCCCCCATCAATTGTTCAACAGGTCTTTACTTCATCTGCAAATGAAACCATCAAAATGTTTTGAAGGCCGGTTCATTTTCCTGCTTACAAAGACCGCTTTAATTGCTCCCATGATGTATTTTCTTGCTTTTCTCCGTCCCAGCAGAGTGGCATTTATTAGCATTTGTATGGTTGTTATTTGTAATTTCATTGCTGTTCCTGATGCCTACATGTTATAATTAAATCATTTCAGATTGTAGTTACAGTGTGAAACAGCTGCACCAAATTACAGTTGAAAACATATGCTGGAAATAACACAGCTCCAATTAGCTAAGTGTCTGGGATGCAGTGAGGGTGAAAGACCCAAGCAAACATGAGGCTTCGAAGAGGCTGCAGCCTTCGTGCCTCTGATCTGCCTGGATGCCATTTGCAGTCCTCATTAGTCACACCATGAGGGACACGTCCTGCTTCTTTGCATTGCATGCTCTAAAGCAGATGTCTATGTTCCTTTCAGTCTTGCCTGTTAACTCCTCCTTCACCCTGTGCAGAAGTGGTGGGCATGTGGTGTGGAGCCCTTGGTCAGAGCAGCCCTGTGCATCAGCAGTCAGGGCACACTATGGGCATCTGTCTGGGATGCCTTCTTCTTGATCCCCTGTATAGGGACCATGGGCAGGGACTGAAGGGAAATAGGGCTGTTTAATCTGGAGAAGAGGAGGCTGAGGGGAGACCTCATCACCCTCTACAACCACCTGAAAGGAGGCTGCACCGAGGAGGGTGTTGGTCTCTTTTCTCAGGTGACAAGCGATAGGAAGCAATGAAACAGTCTCAAGTTGCACCAGGTGAGGCTTAGATTGGATATTAGGAAGAATTTCTTCGTGGAAAGGGTGGTTAGGCATTGGAACGGGCTGCCCAGGGAAGTGTTGGAGTCCCTATGCCTGGAGGTATTTAAGGGACATGTGGTCGTGGCACTGAGGGACATGGTTCAGTGATGGGACTCGGTACATCAGGTTGATGGTTGACTTCATGATCTTGAAGGTCTTTTCCAACCTCGATGATTCTAAGAAATGTTTTTTGGCTAATAACACTGGAAACACTTGTGTACAGGTCTGCAGGGTTGGGGTGATTCCAGTGCAGAGTTGGATTCAATGGCCAAGTGCTGTTGCTGTTCACATCATAGCGGCATGATTTTCTGTATACGCTGTGGGATAACCGTGGCTGTGACCGACTGTATAGCCTGACTTCTTCCCTGCCTCCCATCCTGACACTGGGAGTTAGAGGACTGTTGAAATGCTATTTATTCTCCTCAGACCATGGCGTGGACAGGGTTCTGGCAGGGAGGGGAGGGTGCTGACGCAGTGCTGGCACTTCCAAGGAGCTGCATGGTTCTGGGGATTGCTGCTTCCCTTCAGGCCTCTTTCTTAGTGAGGCATTAGGCATGGGACCACGTCTTCTAAAAACATAGCAGTGTTTCAGGGTTGTGTGTTGAAAATGGGTCACTGAAGGCCTGCAGGGTGGTTTGCTGCTCTCTAAAAAGGGCATAAAAAGCAGCAGCATTATGGCACTATATACACTTAACACAGTTTACGAATGTGGTTAATGCTTCTGTGCGGTGCCGCTCTCCATCGCACCTTGCAAAAGGCACTGGGCGGTAATTTCCTTGAAATGAAGAATACTTCAGGAGAGATAGCAGATGGGCTCTGTCCCACCTGGGTAAGGACCTGGGTCACTGAAAATACACAGTAGGGTAATTGCACACATTAGGTTAGATTTGTAGGCGTCACCATGCTTGTTAAGCAAAATTTCCTGCAGGTTTCCCTTGTCCTTATGATATTCCAGTCAGATCTTGTTTAGCTAGACTGTTAGTAGTGAAACACTACAGAAGTTAAGGTATTTATATTTTATCCATCACGCCACTATTGCATTTTCTTGATAATGTTTCTCTCCACGCTTCCATTAAAAGCTGTTGTACAAGCTGAACAGTAAGCTGCGTTGCTGAGTGTTTATAATGCATTTAGCTTTTTACTAATCTGTTATGTGAAAGCTTTCACACCGGTGTAGCTGGATTTCATCTGATCACGTCTATTGCATCACTCCAGAAAGTGCGCTTTATCCAGACAAAAAGCCATTTATCCCATTCTGTGATCATTTGTTTATTTACAATAGGTAAAATAAAAGGTTGAATACATTCCCAGAAATCCTTTGTGCATTTTCTTAAACATACCTGTGTGAAATTACCTGTCAGAGGTTTCTCCCTGTGCAAGCGAGAGGATAAGCAAGTGTTAACATCCTGGTTGAGTTTTGGTCTTTCTTCCAATATAGCCTGCTTTTGCAGGAAAGGCGATGGATCCTGGCTTCAGAATTAGATTGTTTCTGAGAAAGGATTTGATTCTGCTGTAAGTTATTGACTGTAATAACGTTTTATTGCTCTGCTTAAGCAGCTCAGAATTTCTTGTGGTGGCTCTGAAGGAAGCAGAAGCGAGAAGAAATCAGTGTTATAAAAGCTGTGGCTGAGGGCTCATCAGGTGGAAACCACGGAGGAGGGGAGAGACGAGGTGTGTGACGATCGCAAAGTGACACTGAGCTACCAGGGTGGTGCAGCGATGAAAGAGGCAAATGCAATCTAGGAAAGATTTTCGTTAGGAAATTAATGAAGTATTAATGAGAAACGTTAATACTGTTACACTGGACACAGTTGAAACCTTCCCTATGATAACTGTGACCAATTTTGATTACCCGTCTTCAAAAAGGTACGAAGAAAAAGCTATTAACGGGCGCAGATTAACAAGGTTTGCGTGCGTCTGTTAGCAGAATGAAGGCTGGACGGCAGTGCTTGCTGTCTGTAAGTAGGGTGCAGGGTGTAATTGCATGAGCTGCGGGCTGCCACGTGTGATAGCTGCTTCTTTCACCTCCTGAAACAATTTTCTTCCTGATCAGGGTTTCATCCCCTCTCCCCATTCTGTTTTCTCCCCTTTCACAAAAGGATTTGTGAACCAGCCGCAATCTCTAGCCATTCAAAACTGGACAGGACAAATCCAGGCCAAGAGCTACAGAGACCCCACTCTGAACACAGGTTGTCCTTACTGCAGGTAGTGCCAAATGTGCAGAACGCTCTCCAGAATTAGGGGTATATGTGTGAATTTTTTCAAGACAGTTGTCAAAATTGAGGTTAGGGTCCAGCTGAAACTGTGCCCAAGCTAAACTCTTTTATTTTGAATATTGACTCAGTACATCTTTCTGAATAAATCTTGCTTTGTGTAATGATCTTAAGTTCTACATAGCTTTTTAAGCTCTACAGGATTGGATTAAGGTAGGAGAAAGAAAGTATCTTCCAAATGTTATATTGCTATTGGATCGGACAGAGTTGAATCTTGGCCTGTACTTGGAAATGTTAATGTTAAGTAGCCCACTTGGACTTTCTAATACCATAGCTGGTGGAGCTGAAAAAGGATAGAGGAGTTTTATATTATATTTCTGCTGCTCTTTTAGTTTTATCTGAGAAGTTCCCCTGTAAAGCAGCATTTAATGAATAGCCGCACCTGCATTTATATTATCAAACCAATTTCTCCTATTAAGAAGATCTGCATACTTTGTACAAAATCAAATCCCTCTCTTTTTTTGATATTCATTTTAGGAGACTTGTTTCCAAGATTGCCTTTTTTTCCCCCTAGGCCAGGTTCCTTTAAGCTTTCCTTCATCAGAAACTCCCTGCCACAGCTCATAGTTTTTTGTTTTGTTTGTTTGTTTTTGTTTTGTTTTGTTTTGTTTTTTATTTGTTTGTTTGTTTTGAAAAATGCATCACTATCAAATCCAGAGAATACTTTGCAGTGAAGCAAACTGAGGATTTAAAGAGAACAGTTACTTGAGTATGTGGGTGGTGAGATATTCTTGTTCAGCAAATGGGTCTGGTTGTAAAGATATGACAATATGACATGGCAAGGATGGTCTTGTTATGAGATGGGACTTTGGAGACCTAGATATTTGTTTGTTCATTAATTTGGTTG
Organism: Chauna torquata; assembly: GCA_013399475.1. Classification (NCBI taxonomy): domain Eukaryota; kingdom Metazoa; phylum Chordata; class Aves; order Anseriformes; family Anhimidae; genus Chauna; species Chauna torquata. The sequence goes on from VXAL01000026.1 coordinate 4,862, forward strand.
GTTGATTGTTTTTGTTTGTTTGTTTGTGTTTGTTTTTGTTTTACTGTAAGTTTCTTTTCCCAGTTTTAATCCAGCAAATAATATTATATCTCTTCATCCCTGCTTAAATGAGCATGGACTACTTAGCATTTGGGGTATGAACTTGAAGCATACTGGCTCTTGTGCTTGTATCCATTGATACGCGTATGGCAGCTGACCTCTTTGCAATGGAGAAGTAAGTTTGCACGTCTCTAAATGTCCATTGCCGATGACCAAGCAGTAGTTGATCTTGTAAATTAACACCTCACTTTGCCTCACAGTAACTTTTCTGGATTTGAGCACCCTAAGACCAAAGTCTTTTGGACCAGTATAGTTTCCTGGTGTTGAAGTGTGTTAAGACCAGCCTTATTGAGATTCCGTAGATGCAACATGCAACACAACTAAAACATCAATATCCAGAGTCCTTGGCTTTCAGATAAGTGTGTGTATCTCTTGATTCAGTTCTCCAGTGTGTTGTAACTCAGCATGCTTATGTTGATATACAGTAGCCCTTAATGTCACCAGGTTTTTACATTTCATTAAATTGCCTACAGATTCTCCAATTCTTTTAATCACAAAAGAAGATGCTGACATTATATGTGTGGCAATCAAAACATGAAAAACAAGTTAAAAAGTAAGTAACAGCAGCTTTCTTGTTGCAGAAGTCAATAGCTTTGACAAGCAATTGCTTGGGTTGTGACACATGGTAATAGAAAACATCCTGTTGTGGTAAAACAGCACCTTGAGAAAAGCACAGTGCCTGCGATACCAAATTACACACCGAATTTCTAGAGTCCTTGTTCCTTGAATTTTATGCCAATAGGAAGCCCAATCTTTCTGTTTATCATTAGGGGAAAAAAAAAAAGCCAACAAAACTAAGCCACTAAATCAGCACACTCCAAAGCCTCCAGGCACTACGGTAATACAAATAATAAATTAAGAAATAATAAAGTGCAGATAAAGTGCAGAATAGTGGCATTCAGCTTTAAGCTGAAAATGCGACTGATAAGCAGGGAGTTTAACATTAGGAAAACATCCTTTGGGGCTTCAACCTTCACTGACTGCAGAGTGTCAGGAAAGAAATTAGCATTTTTGTTGTTGTTGTTGTTTACCTCAGAAATTTAGGAAGAGACAGCACATGAACAAAAGATGCTCCAAGGAGCCCTTCTGGAAAAAGTCCAACCATTGCAAAGTTACACAGATGAATTGATTTAATTAGTCTGTATAATACCACTTCTGCTGCGGCTTTTGAAAAAGACTCATAAAAAATATTAACTGATGCAGTCAGGGTTTTGCATATTTGTTTCAAAGATGCCCATGACTCTTTGCAGCTTCCTAGGTTGTAAAGACCTCTGCAAAGCATATAGTTTCCTCGTATTCTTTTCCCCCTCAATTTTCTATTTTTACTGATTAAAAATGTCTGTACTGTGACTGGAAATACTTAATGGGAGACAGAGGCAAGAATCCTCTTTCCTATGATGTGGCTTGTAGCAATGATTTAGGAGAAAATTTCAACCCTGTAACTATGTGCCAAGCATAAAAAAATTGAGGATGAAACAGCTGTGGAAAAAACAGGATTTTACTACCCAAGGACTTTTTCCCCTTCGTGCAGGAGCTGTGCCAGTGTGGGTGGCCAAGATGTCCACCCGAGTATTAGTGGATGTTTAGAGAGTAAAGCATCTTCCTTAGACTCTTGGTGACCTACTAGTGTTGCTAAACTTGCTGAAATTTGTTCACAGGCACAAGAACTTTGTTTTAGAGTATGCTGATCAATTTTGACCGTCATCTTGCTCTTCACAAAAGCAACGGTTGTTATACTGAAAATCCTCATCTTGGTGAAAGTGCAGAGCGAGCCAGATAATAGCTCCATTGTAGGCACTTGCAAACTTTGACCTAAAGGATACTGAAGTCATTGAAAAACCTGTTCTTGACAGGGATTTGGGGATACTTCATCTAGCAAAATTAGAGGTAATTTTTGAAAGAGTTTCTGTCACTTCTTGTGAAATAAACCACTTCCAGTCAATCATGATGGTCTGTCTTTGTGGGGGAGCTGTCTCACTATTTTGGGGTGGTTAGGGAGACTTTTCAGTAAAGCACTAAAAGTACCTTGAGAAGACCAGCATGTCAGCAACACTGTATTAGAAGAAGGGTTGTAGAATCCTTTTTATCCAGACTTTGAGGCTCACTTGACTGTCAGAGGAAAAGTGCTGGGAAAATCTGAGTTACTGTGAGCATGGTGATACAGATTTTGTACCTGCAGGTGTGAAGGTATCATTGAACTGTAGGGCAAGATGTTCCACTTAAACATGAGGAAATATTTTTTTTACTGTGGAGGTGTCAAATATTGGAGCAGGTCACTCAGACAGGTTGTGCAGTCTCCATCCTTGGAAACAGCCAAAACCTATGGGCATGGTGACTTACTCTGCTTGCCCCTGCTTGGGCTCGTTGGACTGGATGATCCTCCAACCTAAACTCTTCTCTGATGGTATGGCTTTATATTACTTTACATTTTCCAAGCAGTTGAAACAAGATAAAACGTCAGCAATGACAAGTTTGGCTTTTGTATTTTGTTAATTTAAGGAAAGAGGAATTCTCCCTTGTAATCCTTAAGGCCAGCACTGCTAAAAGTGTTCATGTATGTAACTTCCAGGTCATAGAAAATATGCATGGTGACGGAGCAATGCAGGGAATTCAGCAGACAGTGCAATCATTTCTGACATGAGTTGGCTTTGTGGGGGTCTGTGCATTGTAGCAGGGCTACATAGAGCCTGGCTTGCTGCTCGTGTACCCAGTCTTTCAAAATTGTTTTATAATCACCATGTAAAAACTTTGAAGTAGTAAAGACTGCGTTGGCAAGACATAGTACAATTACTTTGTTATGCATCTTGTTATGTTGGCATATTTGTTTAATTAAATTCCTTGCTAATTAGAGCTGTATGTACTTGCGTTAATTATTATTTGCTTAACACAATCAACAGTGTAATTCTTTTCAGAAAAGCGGCACACTTTCTAGTTAAATTAAATTACTGATTTTGTGTGCTTTCTGAAAGAATAGTTGCTCCGTTTTTGTCAAATGATAGGTTGCATTCTTTAATGTGAAAGAAATTCAATTTAGACTGACTAAAACTTAACATAATATATTATATTTTTAATTGGTGATTAAGCAAGGAGAAGAAAAACTAGTTTGATTTGTACCTCAGCACAAAGATGTTTATTTTTTTCTTACTGGATTACAAAATTGGATGGGTCTGCAAGACCTTTTTCCATCTGACAAAGAAAAAGTACATTTGTCTTGTTTGTCATGAGACTTTGGAAGGAAACTACTTTCTCATGCTTGAAAAATGTAACCCGGTGGAACTGCTGACCTTTTACCAAGCTTCTAATTGCTTTTTAAAAGGTAGAGTACTATGAACAGTCTTATACAGCCAGGGACCTATTTGTTTCTTATTACTATTCCCGTTAGCTCTAATTTTGATCTGTGAATTTATATTTGGTCCATAAAATTGAAAGGAAAGTGATAACATAAATATTTTTATTCATGTTCAATAAGGAAGCTAATAACCAAGTTTCTAATTGTTTCTGAGACTGGAGGACTGGATGCTGTATGACATGGGTAGAGCTTGTGTATGTACACACACCCACACACATATGTGTTGTCTCTCTCTATATCTGGCAAATTTACAGCTCTGTCTGTACAGCATTCACTTCCATAGGTAGTTTCTCATTTGAACAGTGAGCTGCTGATCAATACTGCAAAACGTGTTTAGTATTAGGGGATCATTGAACCACAGTATATTAATGTATTTAAGTTGAGAACCTCAGCAATGCAGTAAGAAGGAAGCAATTTAACAGAGCAGTGCAGTAGGAGCAGATGGAAGAAATAATTCTTCTAAAACAAACTATAAACGTAGCCAGGATTATGTAGCAAGATAGAAGGGATTTGTTCTCATCCCAAGAAGGGTTAGGAATGTTTCTTTGCATTTTTCAAGGCGGAATGTGCCATTGAATGAGAACTTTATTGGTGGAAGAGCAGAATATTAATGAGGGTGGTGAGCCTACAGTGGAGACACTTCGATGTCTTTGTGATCACTGAGATGAAGCCAGGCAGATAATGCAAACACTCCCGAGGTCTTCCCAGAAATTACACAGGAGCGGTGTCTGTTCTTCTTCCATTTTCACTAATTGTTGTTAGTCATTTTTAAGTATGCCACAAAATCAACAGAAAGAAAAAGATTTTTTAAAAACATGAGTGCAGAATTTTGCACACAGTTATGTCCATCCAGTTGTGGCATTTTTAATCTTTCATTTGTATGCCGGCCTGTGACTGAGATACCTTGGGAATAGAGTAATAAAACCAGTAAGAATTGCAAAGTGTTGCAGTGCCATGTGCTTAAATGCTTTCCTAACAGTGGTACATTTTTCCAAACCAAAGTTAAACTTCTTAAAGTGCATCTTGTGTTAATAATCACCATCGTTAATCTACTGGGAAATCAGTGTTTTAAACAAATGAGTGATTTACTCCTCCATACAGAATGAAGGGTGGAAGTCCGCTGTTAGGTATTGTAATTGAAGAACCACAGGAGAAAAAATAGAGAAGAATTAGTAGTAACATTAAAGAGAACTGCTGGAAATGCCTCCTGGTGGCTCTGGGCACCATTGTTTCAGGAATAATTTCCAATCATAAAGCAGCACCATTGCCATCCCACACGAGGAGAGGAGCTCAGAGAGGTGAGCCCAGTTCCCCAAGACCAACTTAATTCATTAGAGGATTCTGCTTTACACCAGTGTATTTTCTTGCACAGGTTGTGTGAAAAACATCAGCTTGCCCGCTCAATCTCTTTGTGCTTCTGTTGTCCACCTGGAAAAAAGAGGGTGAGAATATTTCGCTGTTTCAGCATGAAGAAAAAAACAAATAAAGATGCTAAAGACTTCTTTGGTGCAGACCTGCGAAGTTACCCTCAGAAGGCAGTGACTGCAAACAAGTCCCAGAGCATTTAGTAGCCAGGTCCAAAACTTCTCCTAGTCATCACCACTCTATACGCCAGTGAACTGCTAAAATAGGCATCCCACCTATTCATGGCACTTCACAGAACTCTCAACAGGATTCTAAGTGTGCTTCTTTTCAAGTCAAGCCAAAAATCATGGCTACTAGTGGCACTACATGTGAGTAAAATCGGGGTGAAGATCCAAATTTTGTAGGTTTAATTCCTCCTTCCCCTGAAGTTCATTTTAAAACCTCAATCAACTTTATTGGGTCTGTGGCTTTGTGTGTAGTCTTTCATCGGCGTGGGGGAGAGTTTGGCTCTGATGTACTTAGCAAAGGAGTGGAAATGTTTTAGGCTCAGTGATTTTTGCTGATTTAGTGACAACAAATAAGACAGAGGAATAAAGTGAAACGTATGAATGAAAATAAATACGAGTGAAATATGAAATGAAATATGTGAGTAAGGCAACCTGAGTCATGTTTTGCTTTAGTGCACAGAGATATATTTCCTTTCACAGAACAGAAACTAAAAAGGCAGATACAAGCCATATTATCTGCTAGTTTCCAGGAATTAAAAAATCCCAAGGAGATTGTAAATTCTCTACTTGTTCTTTGGACCAGACCTACTGGTAATATTTTCCATGCCTAAAACCTTCTTCCAGTAATAGCATTTTTGTAAATATCATTTTACTTTTTCATGCAGGATGTGCGGGAATGGTACAAGGCTGTGCTAGGGGAGGTTCAGACTGGACATTAGGAAAAATGTCTGTGCTGTGAGGGTAGTCACACACTGGGACAAGAGGGGTGGTTGATGCCCCATGCCTGTCAGTGTTCAAGAGGCATTTGGATAATGCCCTCAATAATGTGCTTTAACTTTTGGTTAGACCCTGAGGTGGTCAGTCAGTTGGACTGGATGATCTTTGTAGGTGTCTTCCAACTGGACCATTTTATTCTGATCTGTTCTGATCTGTTCTGTTCTATTCTATTCTGTTCTGTTCTATTCTATTCTGATCTGTTCTGTTCTGTTCTGCTCTGTTCTGCTCTGCTCTGTTCTGTTCTGCTCTGCTCTGTTCTGTTCTAAAATGTCTTCCCTACTGATGTCTGCATAGACAAGAAACTTGAACCTAGGTCATTGATATCTTGGGTTGGTGCGATAGCGATAAAACCAGCCTTTATGCAGCATCTTCAGCAAGCTGTAGGAAACGGAGGTGCATTTACATCACAGCCCTGGAAGCTGTGAAGTAACTCTGGGCTTCTGCCTCGGGAACAGGGAGTTTGCAAGGCTCTGTTGAAAGGCCAGGTGCAAAAGGATAGTGGCTATCGTAATACTGTCTGGAGCAAGTGCTGAGCTTGAGAGAATGCTGATGGCTTGAGTCTAGGAAGTCAAGCTCTTCAGTATCAGCCCTTGGGGCACTATAGCTACGTTTTCTATTGAGCTTTAACTATAGTAAGGTACTGTATTTACAAACACCAAACAGGGATGTAGAGCAAGGGAACTTCATGCTTTAATGATTAATGGACTCTCTGATATCCCATGAGTTGATATTTCTCGTAGATTGGATCTTCCTTTTTGCCTGGAGGCTGTGTCTGAATTTCATTCCATTTCTGAAATCGGGCTGCAAACACCTGAAACACACTGCTGTGCTAAGGCACATTACACCATCCTGTGGATCGGGGAGAGTATTGAACATTTCTGTAAAGAAAGCTCATTTGGACAGACTCCGTGCATTTCCATAAGGCTCAGTTTTTCCTCGAGGGAAATGCACAAAGTTAAAATGGCTAATTTATTGGGTTTGTTATCCTATTTTGTCCCAGGTGATGCATGCTCTAGCTACTTAAGCAGCATTAGAGAAAATCTAGTTATTTGAGGCAATGATCACATAGGACCTTTAGATTATGATAATAAGACTTTAATACTAGGAGCTATTTTCTCTGCACTTTTTGTTGCATTATCACAACATCCTCTAATGACACTGTTCTCGTTGGTCAGTTTTTGCCTCTGGGAAAGAGAAAGAAGGCTAAATTGAGAAGTATTCATGGATTATCTGTTTTGGAGCATCTCATTCCAAATTTGGGCTGCCCTCACAATAAAGGATATTTTCTAGCCTTTTCCAAATTGTTACTGGGAATTACTTCTGATGGTTGTACTCTCCAGCTGGAGAAGGAAGGTCTGCAGTTTGCAATGTTAAGGGAAAGTAAATGAATTCTCTAAAAAATAGAATACAATCCCAGAATGTGTAATTTTTCTGGGATTCTGGGAATAATGTCCCCTATGCTGTAGAAATATCTGTGCTTCTCCAAGCGGGTTCTGTCTTTAATGTTAAGGTGGACTCCACCATCAAAATACACTTTCCAGCTGAATCAAGAAATGCAATTTGTAAATAGGTTTGTCCAAGAAAGAAGCCTTCCAATTGAAATCTCACCACTCTTAATGCGTGAGATTGCACTGGGTCACATACTCCACTTTTATATCACTAACTCCTTGTGTTCTTGGCATTTTCTCCAGAATTGAGTAGGAATCATAGAATGGCAGGTTGTTTGCACGTTAGTCCACAATAAACTGCTTTTATCAAGTTGTGCTGGAAGAGGGATTAAAATCCCGTTAGCAGGCCTATGTGCCTTCCATTGTACCCCACTAGATTCATGCCTGCCTCCATGCTGACAGTTGTCACCTTACACTGGGTGACTTTGTGCAGCAAAGGGATAGATGCCACCAGGAATTTAATGAAGAAGTTTCCATCGAGCTCCTCCACTGTGCTTCTCTGTGCACGTAATGCTTGCAGAAACAGAGATAGATTAATTTATGCTTGCTCTAATTAATAAAAAAAGAGAGCTAAGGTCTGCCTGTGCAGTGCGCTATGTAAAAAATCAACTCCACAAGTAATTGTGGTTGTTTAGATATAATTGTTTCATTAGTCTTCTAATAGTTCTGCAGACAGCTTCCACTTTCACGTCATATTTGTGTTCTAGTCCTTCTCTTTAAGGCTGACTACAGTAAGGAGGAAGATAAGAAACAGTTTTAATCCGTCATTTGTTCCAAATACCGAGTACCAAAGAGGAAGGAGGGTTTAGGAATGGGGGGTAGGGAATGTTTAACAAGACAACAAAATTCATTCACCAGCTTGTTTCAAGGGGATTTTTAATATTCTGGAGATAAATTAGACAGCGGATCCAGCATAGGCCCCGGGCTTTGACATGTGTTTTGTAATGACAGTTAATTAGATGCTGTCTGCAGCAATCATAGGCTGTCATTTCTAATACACATCTAGTAACGTGAAGGACGGGAGAACTTCCTCCCCCCTCCTTGCCCTAATTGAAATCGGTTGCCAGATTTAACTATGAATATATGAGACGGTAGTTTGACAGTTAACGTAGCCTTTCCCCACGTGCCACGAAGCAGGAGTGTAACTCCTCCTGTGCTCTGCCTGTTGTGTATGTGTGTGGGTATTGCAGCAAAGTGAAAGGGATATGATTTCCTTGTACCACAGAGGAACATTTCTCAATTCCTCCTATCCCCAGCCTTTCTCAGAGATTATTTGTCGGGGAGCCTGTTAACATCCAAGAGATGTCTAGTCCTGCATGTCTCCTCCAATGATGCTGCTCTCCTCCTCCACCACTGGGCAGTCACTACCTTAGAAAATGCGGGTGAAGCTCATAGAAGAAGGTAATTCTGGCATTGGCGTTGCAGGTTTCCAGTGAAACTGCCAGGTGTAGCCTTGCAGAACGCTTTTATGCATGTACACAGAGGCTCTGCTGCTTGCAGCGCATAGTCGGACTGTGCATCTTGTCCTGCTCTGTTTTGGGTCTTTTTTTTCTTTTTTTTTTGCCCAGCTCACTCCCATCAGAGTAACTTGGGAATTTCCTTACCTGGGCTATGCATTCAAATTAGATGTGATTGAGAAAGCAGTTTGTTACAGGCGAGCATGCTATTCAGTTTTGGGTCTCTTGTGTATTGCGGTCAGGCTCCTAAAATGCAGTGATAGTTGTCAGTAAAGTCGCTCCAGTATTTCTCTCTTCTGTTTAGAGGAACAAGGCAAGGCTTTTGTCATAGCCATATTTGTGAAGTGGTTGCCATTGTCTTCTCCAACTCTAGCTCATGAGCCCACTCTGAAATTATATTAAAAAGTTGTCATTTTATATAAAAGATACCAAGGCCTAGCGGTTTAAGACATGTAACTCCGTGTTCAGTGTTTGTCACTGGTTTCCCATATGGTCATCAGTCTACTCGAGCATGTGTCGTTTGGTTTCTGGTATATAAAGCGAGGGTGTTAGTTTCTGTGGATCAGAGGGTGGTTTCAGGTTAGATATCGTGGGTATTTAGGTACTGTTAGGACTCACAGGTAAAGAGCAGAAACAAACTTAACAGATCCAGGCAGCATTCATGGAGGTAGCTAATTGTTCTCCTTTTACTGATGGAGAACCAGGTGTAAATCAGTTGAGTTACAGCAACACTCTTGAAGAGAAGTGTTTGCATCTGGGTTAGAACTGCACATTGCTGGGGCTGTACATGGGCAGCTGGATGACGTTATCATCTCAGTGCTGGTATTTCTGTGCAACACAACATTTTGGACAAACCTCGGTTGTCTTGGCCAGAGTGCAAAGACAGCAGGTAACAGTACTCAGGAGCTATAAGCCATCCATATTGGCATTCATGAGCCTAGAAAGCATCTTAGTAAAACATCGTGTGCTTTTTGTCTGTCACCTGTCTCTGGCTTTTGCCGGTAGAGCAGGACACAGCATGTGCCACCACGGGATTTTGGAAGCTGTGGTGCTGGGCCATTATTCTGCCCATCAGCTGGTTGTACACGTAAGACCAAGGACCTGTGTACCAGAACAGCTCATTAACCAACAAACTGAGCAAAAGTGTCCCCAACTCTGAAGATTATCATCATCATGTTTTTTAGATTGGTCACCTAATTATTGATGTATTAGCCAATTGCTCAGCTACCCACGGGATTGTTGAAAGGCCATCGTTTATGTTGCATTGGGTTTAGGTGATGTATATTTCTTTTCTCCTTGTCTTACTTGAGCTGAGGCTAACAGTTCTTTGACTGTTTTGTCTTTGTACACTAACATTGGTAATGAAGATTCAATGGGGTTAAAGTCACCTTCAGTTAATGCTTGGAAGGTACCAACATGGCCTTCAGATAGCTCCTTCAGTGAGGCTCAGAGTGACTTCATCCTCAATTGCTTCGCACAGCGTAAGTGGAGGAATCCTAGAGTGAGTTCTGTTGGTTGTTTTTTTTTGTTGGGTTTTTTTTGGGTGGTGTTCATTGGTTCTTTTTTGCAGTCATTACTGAATTAAGTCTTTTCCTGTGGAGCCAGATTTATAATCCCTGTTTTCCAGGTGAGAGCAGTCCTCTCTGACTTTATCCTTGTCTAGGTCACCACAGACACGTATTTCTCTCTTTTATTACCGTAGTACATAGACAGCTGTGAAGAGTCTTCTCCTCCTGGTTGTTTTGCCAACCTTTCTTTCCCATATTGACCGTTTGTACTGGGTCTGGCCAGGATAGAGGTAACTCTCCCCACAGCAGCCCATCCAGCGCTGTGCTCTGCACTCAGCTAGACCAGCACTGACACCACACCAGTGTTTTGTCTACTGCTGAGCCATGCTGGCACAGCACCCAGACCCTCCAAACCCCACAAACCCAGTGGGCTGGGGGTGAGCAGCAGCTGGGAGGGGACATCACCAGGGCAGCTGACCTGAACCGACCAAAGGGATATCCCATACCATACGATGTCACGCTCAGCAATAAAAGCTGGGAAAGGGGAAGGAGAGGGGGGTGCTCTCGTTATGAAGACGTCTGTCCTCCTGAACAACCGCTATGCATATTGAGGCCCTGCTTCCCAGGACGTGGCCAAACACTGCTCGTAGACGGGAAGTAGAGAATTCTTTCTCTCTTTGCTTCCATGCGGCCTTTGCTTGTATTATTTCTTTTCCCTTTAATTAAATTATCATTATCTCAAACCTTGAGCCCTTGTCCATCGTACTTTCTCCCCCTCATTGAGGAGGGGGAGTGAGCGAGCGGTTGTGGTGGAGTTCCGCTGCTCAGCTGGGTAAAACCACCACACCATTTTCTGCTGTGATTCAACACTGATGTTGAAATCTGTCTGGAGCTGTAAGATGCTGAACTGAAAAGTCTCTGCTAGGAGTTTTAGGGCTTTGGACGAGATAATTCACCTGGTTTGATTTCTAAACTTGAGACACTCTCTTGAAAACCCACAGCTGTTGGCAGGTGTCACGCTATTAAAAAAAATTTGGAATTGTGGCTTCAAAGCACAGATGTTGACAAAGCTTGTGTCTTTGCATCACTGAAAAAAAATCCTTTGCTGTAATTGCTTCATCTAATCCCTTATTAGCCTGTAATACGGTTCATGTCATGTAAGACTTTTTAAAATTTAATTTAAATAAAATGCTAACAATATTTTGCTTCTAATTTATCCCCATCCTGGCTGCTTCAGAGACTTATAAGTAGATTGTTACGGCATTAATTATGATTTCATGGTCAGGCCCTGTTCCTCAATAGGAGTGATATGATTTTGCCCCCACTGTATCTTCAGACAAGTAATCTACAAACAACCCTATGATGTCTCCCACTGCTTTAAAAGATTTGATATAATGGAGGGATGATAAAGCAATCAAACAAATCCTATTTACGCATCCCTGCAAGTATAATTCATGCATCAGTGAGCACCATCAATGGAAAATTACCTTTGGAGTTTAAATTTTCATTCCAAAGTTGCATTATAATTTTGTTTTTGTAGGCTACAAGCTTTGCTTTTTCAAGACCATGAAATTTATATCCAGTTGCCATTTTCACTGTACAAGCAGAAAGCTTAAGTACAAAATATTTAATGTCCTTGTCTATAAATTGATATTTTTTAATAGTTAACTCAATGCTGCTGACTTTTATGTTTTGTCTCTGGTTTCTCAATAGCTCAAACTTACAGTCTTGTATATGCGTGGGTTTTTCTTAAATCTAAATAATGAAAGCAGCAGCTGGAAATTGATTTCCAAGGGATTGTTCAACATCCTCTCATCCCTGTGTACCCTTTCAGCACCATCCACTTGGGGTTTTATTGGGGAAAAAAAAAACATGTAAAACAATGCAAGAAATCTTAGCCCTATTTTCTTGTCAAGAGCTGGTGTGAAAATGGTGCTGCTGTGTGCATATCAGGGGTTTTCTCATCCTACCTTGTGTGAAACTGTGCCTAGATTTTATTTCCAAAATCAAAGGGATGTCATTCTTGTCCATACACTAATTCCTGCTTGAGTTTTCCATAAATTTTGTCATTGCATCAGTAGGAATTTGCTAATTATCTGGCTTAGAAGCTGCAATTTCTAGTACAGGCACGCAATGTCCTCAAAGTATGCATGCTCAGTTACAAGTGTAGACCCCAGGAGATAAACTTTTGGGAGATGGATGGGTTTGTGCATTTTTAAGGAACCACAACTTCCAGCGACAGTACCTTGAGGTGCCTGTTACACCCGTGTGGTGTTGTAAGGGGAGATGCTGCATCTTTCGTGCTTCTTTGCTGCTTTTTTTTTATATATTATAGGCAGTGCTCAGCATCTGTGCCATGTGGGATCATAGTCTGAGCTTCATTAGTTCTTTAGTTTTTCTAATAGTCGTTAATTCATGAGATTTTGGAAAGCAGGTAACTACTACCCACGTTTCACAAACAGGAAACCCACTTAACCATTTCCAAGGCTTGTTTCTCCCTCTGTGAACCGGAGCAGTGCAGGCATCTCCTGGCAACACATCCAATAATGTCCCAGTCCTGCTTGCTTGGATTGTGGTCTAAGAGCAGCTTTGGTGAAAAGCTGCCATCTAAGGGACCACAACAAACTAACAGGGGTAGTTTTCCAATTATTATTATCTTCGGTCGTCAGGCAGAGTTGTCGTGGATGGATTTCCAGAGCCTGAGCGTGAAGGGGTGGCTTTGGTGCTGCCGTTCGTGCTGCATCGTGCCTGGGAGCCCTGGGGTAGGAGTGGAATTCAGGTCTCCCCAAAGTCGGCATGTGCTGCAAACAGTTGCTTTCCATCTTCATCAAAGAGCTTTTCAAATCAGATTTGAAACTTGGTGAAGTGTTGAGAAGAAATTTTCTTTTTTTCCATCGTGTGTCGGCTCTCATCAGCAAAGAAGTATTAATCATATAACCTCTTTTTGTTCAGAGGATGGAACAATGGAAGGAGCAGTGCTTATTTTTTTTTTCTGAGCATACCTTTTCTTGTATAACTTCAACCATCCTTTTTTCTCATTAGCTTAATTTTTGGGTCCTCGGTTCTTTAAAGTCATAGAAAAGGAGGTGAAAGAGGAGAGCAGTGAGAGGGATAAAATATAAGGGACATTATTATTTTTTAATTAACTTTTCTTGATTTCATTCAGACACTACTGTCAACATAAAGCTTTGTAGGTCTAAAGAGTGATGAGGATTTTCTTGGATTAAGATCAAGTGTCAGTGCCTGTTTAATGCTGAATGCATCTTCTCTTGAGCTATAAATCCCTTACCTTTTGATAAACCAAACTGTGATCCTAAGGTGGGGTTGAATGAAATGGGTAAAAAAATGCAGAAGCGTTTCTTTATTACTTTTATGCAAAACTCAGACCAAATCCAAATGATTTTCTTCAGGAACTGAGGGGTCCACCACAGCTCCAGGATTCACAGTTCAGGCTGATTTCCTTGGGTTGCTTTTAAACTTTTGCAGGTAGTTTTAATCAGAGCATCCTTAAGCCATACACATCTTCAGGTTCCAGCTAGTTTTCCTAAATACCGTTAAGCACTTTTGGAGGGTCTAGGAGTTGACAATTTGCTTCTCACACCAGTGTTCTTCTATTACTTTAATATATTCAGTATTTTGTATTCTGTCTCCTCAGTCCCCTTAGGTCCAGCTTCATGCCCCTTTAATGCCTACATTGGTTTACCGCGTGCTGTGCTGGAGCACTGTATTTTCTGCTCACCGCAGAGTGGAGGCTTTTGATGATTAATAGGTTGTTTCTTTCTCCCATTCATGTTATCGTACGGGGTGCCTGGGGACAAACCTGGGGATACCTCTCACAGGTGATGGATCTATTGGCAAAGACGGGGTACGCGTGGACGCACTGAATTCCTACTTGTCTTCTCCAGGCCCTTTTTTCCCTCCTCTCTTACGTGCTTTTTTCTCCATAATTACTGACCAGCAAGTTAATGTTATATTGTCATTTATTCCTATTTCTCCTTTCTCATCACTTCATGTACTGTTTCTTTCCACTTTTTGCTTCCATTTAATACTCTTACGGAGAACTGCATGTCTTCGGAATCATACGCTTTTAGAGATAAGCTGATCTGTAGGTACTTAGAGCCTATCTCAAATAACGTGGCTTTGCGATACAGAAAAAAATGTGTATATAAATCCATGAATACATTGAATTGGCAGAATCTTGCATGTGTTTAAACCTTTATGTAGGCCTGTCTGCTGCTGCATGTATACTTCTGCTTTGCTATCTGTGCAATTATGATTATATTGATAAGGGTATGTGTGTGTAAATATAGAGAGGGAGGGAGGGGGAGAGGAACTGAGAAGAGACTAATCTTAAGCTATTATTTCATCGGGGCTGAATACTGCATGTTAATGTTTAAGGGAAAAAACAAGTGAGCTATTGGATTCCTCTTCCCAGTCCCCACTTTCCCCTCGTCGGCGTTTATGCCTGAGCAATATGGCACAGTTTGTGACTCCATCTGGAGAGCTGACAGCACAGCCTGGTTATAATAAAGCTCTCAGCCTTCTTCCCTAAGTCTGTAATTAAATGACATCACTGAGTCTTAAATGCATCTGCCGTAAAAGTCAGAAGGCTAAAACATCCCATTAAAGGGAGGAGTGTTACTGAGTGTTAGAGAAGCTCGAGTGTGGAACTGCTCCAGGAAAGCTGTTTGAGACCTACTTGAGCATGGTACATTGTAGGAAGAGCTGTAGCCTGGTAAGTGTGTTACTGGTTCAAGTTCTCAAGGTGATACTCGCAGGTCAAATTTGTCCCCAGATGTAGTTTTAAAAGAAGCCTGTTATGGTTGAGGAGATTGTGTGTGTGTGTGTGTGTGTGTAGATATTTCTTTGCTTGTAATTTCTCTATACTGGTTTTAATCAGTATGTGTGAGAGGGTAGGGGGTGTGCTAAGCATTCTGTGTATATTGTTTGGGCATGGGTCCAAAGTGAGTAATTTCTTACGCGTGAGTGCTAAATGGTGAAACTGTGGAGAAATAAAAGTTGACACTAGTAAATTTATTTTCCTTACAGAGCCTGAGAAACAGAAGTAAGCCCTATGAAGTAGTGATAAGTAATTTGAGATCTTCTCTCTCTTTCGCATCTTGAAACAATTTTGTTGACATCAGAAGTACTAGGAAACATTTAAAAAGTGTATTGCTTTCATTGTTACAACGCCTCCTAGACAGATAAGTGAAAGAAATATGTGCAAAAAGTGATAACATGAAGTATCAGATCCAGTCATCCCATTGGAAGGATTCCCTGTCAAAGTACCCCAATTTCCTTGTCAAAAGAACAATTTGTTTAACTTCCAGTGTTTCAAAAGTACTCAGATACCCAAGAATAAAGTTTTTATATTCTTTCTCTCTCTCTCTGACTTTTTAACCATTAAGAATATTGATTCTGCAGTTGGAATTTCTAAGCTCCTCTAAGTGGAAGATACCTAGCACATTTTCTAGCCACGCTGGACCTGTTGAGCAGATAGAGATGAAGGTTTATTTTCAGAGATCAAGCAGGTTTGTGTACTTGTAAGATAAGATCTACGGAGTAGGAGGGTGCTACTTTATCGTGCAGGAGGATTTCTGGCTGTAACTGCACTCCAAGTTTGAAGCACTCAGTACTTTCTCTTAACCTGGGTCAGCACTTTCTGCTCATTTTCTTCTTTCATGTCCGTTTTACCTGGTGTTGTAGAGACACGCCACTGAAGTAAGCAGATGATAAGGACATCAGAAGTGCGTTCAATAGTTACATAGACTGCTGTAGTACTCTGAAGTATTTAATCATATACTTTTTCTCTCCAGTTACTATCAATTCCCAAGCTGCTCCTCTTTCTGAACTGTTTCTCTCCTTCTGCGTGGTTCATCGGAGACTGCCATGGTCCGAGATTTCGTGAGCTCACCCTTCCCCTCTGCATGCATGTTGTGATGATAGGACATGCCACACTGTCCAACTGCGGGAAGAGTTTACTTTAGGCAGGATGGCTGCAGTTTATGTGCAGATAAGCAATGGTAATCTGCAGTTGTGGGGAAGGAGATTGAAAATCAAAAGATATCTTAATCTGCTTCATACAGTGTTAAGTAAAGATTTAAGTTAAGCTTTAGCATGTGCTGCATCTATTTTATGCCCCAAAATAGATCAGATGCTCGGTGTCGATTCGTTGGGGAAATCACTCCCTATAACTCTAATTTAAAAAAAAAACAGAATCAAAAAGCTAAGCAACCCCTGGAACTGCAAAGATACAAACTGATAAGGTTGTCCTTATTTTCAGCAGAAAGGAGTAATCTGATTATTAAGCTTATTAATTCTTGTGTTCTTGCTGTCCACGCATTGTGCATGTTTGTGGCAAAGACACACTTACTTAAAAAGATATGATCTGGGAAAACTTTTGGGAAATTCAGATGGCTGACTGTCATTCAGCACTCGAATCATGCAGTGCCAACCCAGAAAAGACTGTGTGCGTGTTGAAGTCCAGGTTTCTCACCACATTGGAAATAATGATGAAAATAAAAAAAAGAATGTGATTCAGAAGCAGCAAACAGAACGTACAAAGCAGTGGGTGTGCACGCAGAGAGTTGGTCTGCGTGCAGGTTGGCAATACGGTGTCCATTCAAAAAGAGGGAAAACCAAAGAAGTCCTACTGGGATGTGCGTATGTTAACATGGGTCTCCAAGAGAAGGGGCAGTTCTTCCCCTTGTTCAGCAATACGAGCCTGGTATTGTCTTCTGCTTACAGGCCTTGTGGTGCAGATTTACCTTGTAACAAGGACTCATCATCTAGGAATTTGGGAGAGAGAGGGGTACTTTGCATCTTCTTCGTTGTTCTTTAGTCTTTATGCCTATGGAAGTCAGCTTGAAACCATGACGGAGATGAACCCTAAAGGATCATAAATAGGAAGGGAAATGAAAAACTAAAAAACCTATTTTTTAATTCTTAAAATTTTTAGATTGATTTCTTTTGAGTCTGACTCATTCTTTCATGTTCATGCTAAGCCATATTATATTATACATCTGTGGAGTTGTCGAGTCCAGCAATGCTCCTGTGTACATAAACCTAATAGTAACATTTATTTTAGGATAAATATTAAAGGAACAAATCCTGATACCAGAGACCCTTTTTTCCCCCATGTCCATGCGTGATCTGAAACAATGTCTCTTCTTTTTAAAGTCTGTAGGGAATGAGTGGGATAATTTTTCATGTGGCTTCTGCTCCAGTCATCAGTATTGCATGTCCGAAGGAGACAGATGTGGCAGACAGGAGAATTGTGTTCTCTCTCTTCATTTTGTTTATTTTACCTGTGAAAATAGTAGGGTTGGTAACAGTAGATGATATTACAGATGGTGCAGCGATTGTAGTTCTCTGCTAGTGGACTTCAACTTGGGCCAGCACATCCCTGTCTTGTTTGTGCACAGTAGCACAGACCAAATATCATCCAGCTGTTCAGCTTGAGAGACATCATTCATTTTTTTTAGACAGAAAAAACTAATTTAGTGCATGGACACATCCCCTCCCCAGATCTGAAGTGCTTCCACTAAGCTGAAATGAAATGGTGAGAACGAGCATACCAAGAGTTGACCCCTCCACACACTTTGGACTGGATGAACTCATGTCAGTGGGGGGAAAAAAAAGCATCTTTGAGCTTTTCTCCACATAAAATTCTCTGTATTCATAAGGAACAGGTTACTGAAAAATTGAAGGCCTTTCTGCAGTCAGCGTTTCACATCAATCTAGATCTGAGATGACACAGGAGCAAGTTGTGGGTAACCGAGCCGTGCTTTGAAGCCATGGTTTTAGCAAGGGCTAGGAGGACAGGAGGCAATGGAGAGGCTGTGATCCCCAGTCATACACCAGGAGAAAAGCTGGATGCCACCTGGACCTTCCGAGATATTCGAAGTCTCACTAATGCAGGGACAGTGTTCATCTCTCTTTTCCTGCGTTTACATGAATGTTTAAGTTTTAAGTTAATGCTTCAGTGTAGCATGGAGCTGCTAACACAGGTTCCTGTCCTCTACTCCATTCCCTCGTGCTGCTGCTTCACTGTCTCCCCACGTGCTGGAGAAGCAGCACCCCCAGCGCCTCGCAGACCATAGCACACCATTTGTGTTAAGTTGGTGCTGACACTGAACATCCTGGACGACTTCACGTGTTACGAGGCACTCTGGCTAAAGAACGAGTGTCTCACTAACACAGCACTTTAAATCTGATATTGCTGTGCTGCAGTGAGAGCAATCCCACCTTGGCTGCTTTGTTGTGCTAAATCAAGCAAGAGCAGCCCTGTATGCGTGGTTATTACTGCTGAGGCAGAAAGCAAGACTTCCAGGCAGAAGAAATACGTCTTCCAGCACAGACATAAGGAATCCAGTCAAGGCAGCATTGGAGAAGCAGAAAGGAAAGGCTTGGGTTAAGGCATCTGTGAGATTACGGCAGCCCCCAGTTGAGGTCCACAGACTAGATAGTCCTGAAGGCCGAACTACGTGGTCACCCCAAAGTGTCCTGTTCAGGTCACAGATGATGTGTGCTGGCACAGGAATGTGGGGGAAGTTCCTCTACTGGGATAGAGAGGAGCATAATTGTCAGTGTTGATAATCTGGCTCTTTTGGGTAGAAGGATAAATTCCTGGATGTTTTTGCAGTATGAATGAGACTTATGGCTGCAGAGGGTGAAACGAAAATACCATCTTTTCAAATAGAGCTTTCCACGTCAGGCTTTCAGAGTACTTTAGCGTATGTACTTTCAAATGCAGATGAAGATTTAGGTTTATGATGCTTTTCCCAGAAAGCTTCATTCTCAAAATGCAAATTTAAAAAAATAGTTTGAGGTGTCTTGCACATGACGCATAAAACTGGTATATTCTGAAAACGTATTTCTTTACAGCAATACAAGAATGAATTTGGCAGCCGCCCCTTGAGGTATTATTCACACCATTGAGGCACTATTTACGCTATTTTGTAGAGAAAAAGATGAAATGCAGGGGGCTAAGATGATTCATAGAGGCTGGCTGAATTACAACAAGCATTAGGATCCTGATTCCTGGTCCAGTTTTTACAATGCAGAAAAAGAAGATTCACAGAAAAATAAAATCCAAAATAGAACTGCTGCAACATCCATCCTATCTGTGAAGTTGCAGAATTTGCATTGCTACATTTCCTGTAGTTATACTCATATTTTTACGTATTTTTGGTAATTGAAAAAATGTGAGAGAGTTGCAAGAAGAGAATGTGAAGAAACTGAGCACAATTTATAATGTGGGTGGCCACAAAGATAGTGTTTTATATCAGGAAAACACAGTCATATTTTGAAAGATTTCTGCTGAATGATATCTTTGTGATTCTCAGCATTTTTTTCCACCTATATTGTATCCCCAAACTCACTGGACTTGCTCTGAGATATCTCATGCCATGGTGGAATATAAAATACAAACACGAGGCTTCATTTATGTGGTGACTTTAGGATTCAGACTTGGAGAAAGCCACCCCTTGTTGCTGTGAGAAACGTCCTTGTAGCCCAGTCATTTTTTGCTACCACTAACAAAAGGCCAGGAACTTTGTGCTATCCCTGTGTTTGTTAGTATTATTGTAACTGGACTAATAAGAACTCTTTTCGGTATTTTGATGGGTAGTTAAGAGTTAATTAGACTAACAGCTTCCTGGCTCTGTGCACATGGTGTGTCCCTTTTGCCCATAGCAAGGTTCGCAGCGTAACACGGCAGTCCATCGCAGCACACTTTCTGGTTGGGAAGGTGAGACACCAGAAAGCTGCCATCCCGTTTCATCTGGAGTGGTGCTGGCTGGCAGGGCAGGCTGGGATCACCAGGGATGAAAGCCTGTTATAACAGCACATCTGTCATATATCCTTAATTAGTGCAATTCCCATAGAGCTGTAAATGGGAGTTGTCCATCCTGGCTGAAACTTAGTGCACATTTCAGAGCAGAGTTCCTCTCTCAACTCATAACATCACAGGAGACCTCAGAGATGAAGGGAAGCACAGTCATCTTAGGCCATAAAGAATGGTTTAACCTGTTGTATTGGGTTTACGTGGTAAAGGTTTGGTAGCAGGGGGGCCACAGGGGTGGCTTCTGTGAGAAGATTCCAGAAGCTGCCCCATGTCGGGTAAGATCCAGCTCCAGTCGGCTCCAAAAGGGACGCACCGCTGGCCAGAGCTGAGCCATGAGCGATGCTGGTTGTGCCTCTGGGAGTGCAGATTTAAGAAAGNGCAGCCCATGGGGTACCACATGGAGCAGATCTCCACGCTGCAGCCCGTGGAGGAGCCCACGGTGGAGCAGGTGGATATGGCCCGAAGGAGGCTGCAGCCCATGGAGAGCCCCCCAGGAGCAGGCTCCGGGCCGGAGCTGCAGCCCGTGGAGAGGAGCCCACGCAGGAGCAGGTGATCCGGTGGGAGCTGCCACCCGTGGGGGACCCATGCTGGAGCAGTTTGCTCCTGAAGGATGGACCCCGTGGTACGGACCCATATTGGAGCAGCTCTTGAAGAGCTGCAGCCTGTGGGAAGCGCACGCAGGATCCGTTCGGGAAGGACGGCATCCCGTGGGAGGGACCCCACACTGGAGCAGGGAAACAGAGAGTGACCATGAAGGAGCGGCGGAGACGAAGCGATATGGGCTGAGCACAGCCCCCATTCCCCGTTCCCCTGCGCCGCTCGGGGGGAGGAGGTAGAAGAGGGTGGATGGGGGAAAAGTGGTTTTAGTTTGCTTTTAGTTTCTCACTGTTCTAGTCCACTAGTGATAGCAATAAATTATATTAATCTCCCTATGCTGAGTCTGTTTTGCCCGTGACGGTAATTAGTGAGCAACCTTCTTGTCCTTATCTCAACCCTTGAGCCCTTGTCCATCGTATTTTCTGCCCCTGTTCCTTTGAGGAGGGGGAGTGAGAGAGCGGTTGTGGTGGAGTTCCGCTGCTCAGCCGGGTAAAACCACCACACCTGTGCACTTGCAAGCATTGATTTATGGTAGTGGGAGGACAAAGTCATCTGCAGAGTCACCGTTAGCACAGTCAGGCAGTTGGTGTCCCAGGCTGTGAGACAGAAAGCAGCATCCTGCTGGCCTCTTCCAGCCCTGATTTGTGAGCTCAGTAAAGGAGTGTTTCTAGTTGATATGCTGCATTCAGTTCTCTTGCTCTGCATCTGTGTCTGAAGATAATTCTGTCTCACTCTAAAACGTGGGTCTTTTAATCTGATAGTCTGTAATCGAGAGTCGCAGTGTGCCTTGGGCTGTTCTGACAGCCCCATTTTACACAATTACATGTTACAGAACCAACTGCTCCTCCTAATGCGCTATGTATTATCTGTGCAAAATAATTATAGCGTAATAAAATGTATGCACATGTGAACATCAAATGACGTGCAATACTGCCCTTATATGTTTATGCTGTGTTTTACAGCAACTTCACTCACTTTGTTAGGCTGATAAATTATGTGTGTGTTGTAATGACTACTCTACGGAGAGAAACCAGCTGTCTGGGACAGAAGACATCATTGGTCCACAATTCTTCATTTCAAATTTTTAAGATCAGGAGTTGAAAAAGTAATCTGTACACAAATGGAACTACACGGGGAATGAGTTTAGTTTGGGAGAATGTAATTCCTGGTGTGGGAAATGGTTGAGGACATTGAAACAAATGCCCTTGTTCTTTTGAGTATAGGAATGAGATCCTTAATGAAGGTACAGCGTCCAGTTTGTCCAAATTTGCTGCCTCCAGCAGCACAGCGTTGTTGCTTAGGTCCGCAGTGATGCAAATCCATGTCCCTGTTAACCATCAGTTGTTAGCTTGGGCCAGACCCTGGCCACCAAATGAGGTGGATGATCGGAGGCAATTCAGTTACCTGCTTTTCATCTGTATTTACTCTGGAAGCTCTTTTTGTTTTCCACGAACACTCTGCGAGCATCTCTTGCTGTAAAACAAACCCAATGAGCCTCGTCTTGGCCCTTCAGAGAAATAGTGGTGGCTGCTGAAATTGTGATGTAATTTCCCTGCTGTTAATATCTTCAAGGGTCTATGGAAAACTTTCCATCATTTCTTTTCTTGCAGCTCTGGAGGCAAGGTGTGCACTTATTAACGACTAGAGCCTGGAGCACAGCTGGTTCTTTGATCACTTTTTCTTGCCTTCCCAAGTAGCAATATTAGTGTGCCCCAATTGAGTTAAGTTTTTCTGCCAACTTACTAATGAATGTGATTAGGTTGCAACTGCATTTAGCTTAATGTTGCCTGCCTTGATTTGTAATCTAGATCTCAAAACCGCAGTATGTTTACACTGGCAGCTATTTATATACGGGGTCTTCGTGTTCCCATGCAAATAGCTGCAACTCAGCAGTGCGGACACAGCTACACTGCGTGCCAGATTCATGGCATGAATGGCAGTGAGCTTTCCTCCATGGTGGTGCACACCTGAGGTCAGTGAGAAGGTAAAGTCACTGTGCTCAGGTTGCACTCTGATATTTGTGTGCTTGCTTGCCTGTCTCATAGTTTCAGTGTGATTGGGGTGACAGAGTACGGTTAAAACGCAACCCAGCTCAATAGCATCTCAAGTCACCTTCTGTGTGAGAATCAGTAGGGATTCCTTGCTATTTCCTATAGGTTACTTGCACACATGGCGGAAAAAATATTATTGTTTGGCATTGTTTGATCCCTTAATTGACGAATGTCAGGAGCTGAATTAGCTGTAGTAACTGAAATCTCGGAGGTCCCTCTGGGTCAGGTGGAGGAGTACCGAAAGAGCTAGCGCATCTTTTTATTGATGAGCAATACATTAATTCTTTCCCTGGGGCTGTCAAACCAATAGTTTTACCCATTTCTCAGTTCCCTTTGCTGCACAACAGGTACTCATTACGGTAGGCTGATAAGGAACAAGAATCTTCAGAGGAGGCTTTGTATTTATTTACTCATTGCTCCTAATTTTGACATGGCCTGAGGCTTACAGTGTTTGTCCTCAGAAGAGGGAAAGAATAGGCAGCGATGCGTACTGCTTACTGCAGAATACAGTTACTCCTTAATCAGTAAGGATCAGAATAGTTTAGAAAAGATGATGCTCTGCTTAATGACTGGTTTGTCCCCCAAACCAAGGCCATAAAATTGTTATCCTCCTTAAACAGTTGTTGAGTTGCCTCCTTAAACTGGCTCAACACATTAATGCTTCCCTCTTTCTAGTGCAATCACCCCCTTGCTCGCTGCAACCAGGCGTTATGGGTCCTGCTGCCCTCTGGGGCTGCCGGGATCTCAAGATGGCACCAAACCAAGTTGTTATCTGCAGTGATGAGGGAGGCAGAAGAGGACCCCAAGTCATTGCAGCATGGGTCTGACTGATTCCTTCGTTAATAGCTCTGACCGTCGGGCGGTCTGTGTGTTTCTTTGGTATCCTTGTGACTTGGCTATGGAGATGCTGTGACCTTAGGAAGGCTTTTATGTTCTCCTTTCTAGATCTGCTTGTTGTACACATACGTCCTGTTTCCACATGTACAGCAATGGCTATTCTTTGCCTCAGTTTCCTTATAAAATTCACCTCTTTTACTTACACTGATATTTTGTGGGATGTGCATAGACTTTCACCAGTGGTGAACTTAGCTCTTAGAGAAACACAAAGCGACTGCCTTGGTTTGCCAAATATTGTCCCATCCAGATTCTCAGGTTAGGCAATAAGGAGTACGGAAACAATCTAGGATCTGTGTTATTCTCCATCTGATATGTTTCAGTGCGAAATCTGTCACAACGTTGGGTTCAGGATTAAAATGTGACAAGGAGGGTTAAGGGATGAACTGCTGGGTAGGACAGTGACTGGGATGGAGGGATGTATTCCCCTGCCTCAGATTTCTTGGATGACGCTGTCTTATTTCTTACTGTGAAATGGAAGTGGTGTTGGCATGTGAAGAAAGCAAGGTTGCCACAGAACTGCATTTCCCAAATACTTGCAAGGATGCAGGCTGTGGGCTGCCACCATCCTTCAGCAGGTGGTTGAAGTGGGCCTTCTGGCCATTTCTCCACACGGGCTGTAAGGAAAGCCAGCTACCGCAGAGAGGACAGCCAGCAGCGCTCATCAGCCCTTCCCCGTAGGTGCCAACGTGGTTGTGGTGCGCACGTTCGGTGGCTGTAGTGGGATGTCTAAGTGTGGCCCTACATGCTCCTAGAAGCAGTAGCTCCATCAAACCCCTATACTCTGGAGCATCCCAGGATGGGCCCTGGACTTACAGTCTCCTGGATTGGGCTTTCCATTTGCCCCAGTGTGTTTTTTGGAGTAACCCCTGATTTAATTGATTGGCCGTACCCCTGTACGCACGCCAGAGGCTAATCAGTCAGTTGGATGATAATGAAAGATTGCGCCATCTGTCTGCTTATTTAATGGAGTGTCAGCACATAGCATATAGGAAGTAATTGGATTGACAGACACAGAGCCATTTATTAGACTGTTTGCTATCTGACTGGGAAAAGCAGAGGAGCAGAGAGGTGTAGCAAAGCTAATCTGATAGTGTCTGTTGTTGCAAGTGCACACAATCTGCCACACAACATTCACGGGCTTTGAAACCGCTGGCTCGCTGGAGTTGTTGCTGGTTTCCGTCCGCTCCAAATCCATCCTTGCATTCGTATTACAAATCATTATAATGCAATCTAATAAAAAACAGTTTGCATAAAGATGGTGCCCATTTATAAAGCTGTCACCACAGCTACTCTACTAATAGGGCTATTTTAAAGATTTATAGTCAGCATATGTTACTTTTTACAGAAGCCAGATTGAGAGCTGTGGGGTTCGAGAATGTAGAATGTGCCACCAGATCACATTTAAAAATAATATGAATAATAAGTTAATTTTTACAAAGCTGTTGTGCTCAGGAGAGAATGTGAAGTTCAGGCAGGGGGGTATCACTGTATTTCAGTGATGGTCAACAAACTGAATGTAATGTGGCATTAAAGGAAATAGGATTTAATATGAGAAGCTAAAGTTAGTGAACTCCATATTTCAGATCACTTTGTGTAATAGGAAGACATTATACGATGGTTCTGTTAACATCTTTATTGATGCATGATGCTAAAGCGTTTTATGCACATTTAATGAAACCTCACAATATTTCTATGCAATAGGCAGGAATTCATTTAGAATTGACTGTTAAGATTGTTTAAAGTTATAATGCTTTTTAAGCGAGGCTTTGTGCATTTTCTACCTTGCACAGGACCAAGCACATCAGTAGTAGTGAAGTCGTGCTACCTCTTGTAGTGCCATGGGAAGTAAAGCACTGTCCTTATTCAAACAGTAAGTTACAAACAGACGAGGCAGTGGGATCCTGTGGATTTAACTGTCTCATGGTCAGTGCTGGGCAGAAAGGGCCTCTAGGCATCCATGTGCCCTCGGTTCAAGTAGAATAAATGCATCACAGAACTTCTATGTAGAGAGAGATTGATTGACCATGGTTAGTACATTTATCTTCTGGCTTCTGCAGGACTGGATTTAAATTACAAATGGATCGACAGCGGGTAATTTAGTTCAGTGGTCATTTTGGATTATCATCTCCATCGTGAAGCAATCTTGTAACTTCGAGGCAACTGGCAGGCTTTGCTCAACATCAGTCTCATTTTGGGCTAGAAGCTGGTGGTTTCAGGGACTGGAGTGGAGATTTGGCAGCGCAGCTTCAGGAGAGGAAAGGGGTGGTTGTATATAGGAGCAGTGTCTGCCCAGTTTAGTATAAACGTTTAACACATAAAGTAATATTTTTTTTTTTTCAGTGACAAATGTTAAAGTAGTAGCTCATCAAAGCTGTATTTCAGGCTGAAGGTGAAGCCTGTTGCCTGGCTGCTGAGCAGTACGTCACAGCTCTTTGCAGTCCCCAGCAGCTGGAGGTGCAGTGCTTTACATTTTCCTCTCACTGGATGTGCACAGCTGTGGTTTGTTGGCATCTTAATGGTACCATAACCTTCTGTAGTTTTGAGGATCTCGTGTTTTGCAAATATTCATCGCTTACTGTCGCACCCCTACAAGCACGTAGCACTGCTTCTGTTTCGTTAATGGGGAAACTGGGGCTGTTTGTACTGAAACAGCCCCCTGACTTTCCTCAGTAAATTAGGAAGAGACAAGGATGTTTGACCACACATCTCCTACTTCCAGCCTCGCATTGTAAAGAGCTGGTACCTGCTCAAAAGGATCAAAAGGAGGTTCATGGCATATAGGGAATAAAGGTACTTTACGTTTGTTCTCAAATTGAACTCAGAGGCCTCGTAGCATAGTTAAGAGTCTGTAGGGGGTGCGTGGAATAAAAGTGGAAGTCAACTCGCAAAAGTGCCCGTGTAGGTTGGGCTGATACGAGGCTGCTGTACGCACTGGTCTGTATAGCTACACACGCACAGGCACGCATGCAGCTCCACTGGAGTGCAGCCTTGTGGAGGGGAGCAAACATAACACACCGCTCAGCGGTGACATCTGAAGAGGGTTTTTATCTTGGTGCTGCAGGGCAAAAACCCGTGTCTTGCCAAATACGCTGTGGAAGGTTTTTTAGGATGTGAACAAAGCTCTGGTTTTTTAGGTTTGATCTGAAGGACCTCTGTGAAGATATGGAACAAACTGCACAGAGCTGAATTTGTCTGCCTTAGGGGGATGAAAGGCCAACGCCAAGGGACGGCTCTTGCAGGGAGCCACGGACGTCGCTTTTACATCCCATAGTGTGCTAACTGTACTGAAGCCACCGTTCTTCCCTTTACATGGAGGTGCTCTCCGGGAGAAGGTGTGGGTTTATAGATTTCTCTGATGGGATGTACGCCTTGTAGGATAAATAAATTGCTCCAAAGCGCCACATCCCTCCAATATTTGTTGTGGGCTGGGAGATCAGAAGGAGATAAAGAGACCAAACAGCAGCTACATTTTGCTAGTAGAAGACAAGCAAATCTTCTCTTTACTCAGCGTTTGTTAGCAAGCATTGCCTTCTAACACTTGTTGCTTAAAACATGACCCTGGGGTGTTGGTGCCGAGAGTCACGTCAGAATTCAGCCACGTCCCAGCCAATGTTATCATCAATAGATAGGATTCTTGCTTGCTTGTTATTGTGAATAATCAAAATGTCAAGCAGTCATTCTGCCTCGGTAATAAAAAATGATGCACTGCTAGGCCAATTAGAGCACCGTTACTGATCACTTCTTAAGCATTCATCGCAGGGAGGCAGCATGGTGGGAAAATGTTACAGGGAGCGGATCAAGGACTGTCTGCATCAGGACAGGGCAAGGTGAGGAGAGGTTCAACCGAATCCTGCATCTGGGCGTGCGTTTACAACGCCCAAGTTATGATGAGTTACTGCCTCCCAGCCACGTGTTTCTGGCCCTTTCTGCATGCCAAGTAAACCATGGGCTGTG
This sequence comes from Chauna torquata, assembly GCA_013399475.1. Lineage (NCBI taxonomy): Eukaryota > Metazoa > Chordata > Aves > Anseriformes > Anhimidae > Chauna > Chauna torquata. The sequence goes on from VXAL01000026.1 coordinate 32,438, forward strand.
TTTTACAGCAGGGATAAGGACACATCCCGCCACTTACCACGCCTCAGCTGATAAGTGATAACTCCACGCTGGAGATCCGCTCTCCATACCAGGCAGATGGAAATGATTTTGCACACACAGAGATGCCACCGTGGTCTACAGTGGACAAGTTGCATCGTGTGATGTGCGAGGCATTGCCCTGTGCTCACGGGAGGGGGGGCAAATCCCCAAAACCTCCACCAGCAGCTGCTGCTCCAGTAGCACCCATCATTCTTCTTCTGGGTACGTCCACATTAACAGAATGAGCTGATGTGATCCGCGCTTGGGAGAATCCTTTCGCCTGCCTTCAAAGAGGAGCAGCTGTGCTGCATTTGCTCTTGCAAGGAGCTGCTCTTGGGTCTTCCAGTCATATAAATTCATATCTGTGGCACTGGTAACTGCTCTGTTTCATCTGCAGAAAGGGAAATAACATCTTTGCAAGAACAGCATCTAGAGATAGAAGGGGAATATAGATTTTCTCTGCTGTGAATTCACAGGCCAATAGACCGCTTTTTAACTCCGCAGAAGTGAGTGCCAGTGGAGCTAATGCCTCTACAAATTTATAACAAGGCTCAAAATCTACCCAGCTTCTATTTCTAAGCAATGTAGCATAGCCCTGTTGTGGTTGTCTGTACAGTACATTTTCCTGTGTTTTGCCCAGGACTGTGATGTCGCAATGCATTTCACAGTTTTCATTTCATAGTAAGAGCTCCGAGTTTTGTCATTTTGTTCCTTTTGAAACTCGATTTCTCAGTGAGGGTCACCAAACTCCAGGCTGCTTCTCGCTTAGATTTACCACTTTTGGAAAAGTCACGTCTGGATGTTAGTGGAGGTTTGGCGGCTCTCGCGTGGGATGGAAATGCAGCCGCAGCCTGAAGCTGGCTCGTGCCCTCGCAAGAGATGAGAGGATGGAGAATGTGAGATGGCAGCGTGAGTCAGCCCGCCGCGCCAAACCTTCCTCTCAGGTGGGCTCTTGCTCATGTTGGCCATGCGTGAATTAAATTGTGCTGGCTAAGTTGAGGAAATCATTGCTCCTACAGATGAGATTTACCTCTGGCAGGATGAGAATGGAAAGCAAGGAAGAGGCTTTACAACAGTGCACCCACACTGCCGTTATGCAGCTGAAGCAGAGCAGAAGGATATTTTTACTCATGCCCGTACTGGTGGGTGTTAACAAAGGTATTCGGTAACTGCTGGGACTCCAGATATAGCAAGCCAAATGCTGAGTGCAACAGCAAAGTTTGGAGATTAAGTCTTTTCTTCACCTGTCCGTTTTTCTTTCCCACCAGCAAGCAAATGAAAACAGCTTTGAGGCTGTGAGGAGGGGTATGGAAATGTGGGGTGCTGTTCAAATTATGCACTTGGGAAGGTTGTAATTAACCCATTAAAATTTACCTTCAGGGTTCAACCTCTGCACAAAAAGCCACCGTGGCTTCACTAACACTGCTGGTGGTTCTGGCTCAGCAGCTTGGGGAGGGGCATGGGAGGTGTAGGGTGTGAACGTCCATTCAAGCTCAGGCAACAGATACGCATTTCTATCCATCACGAAACTTGAGATCTGATTAGTTCTGACTCTGCATCCTGTGGTCCAAATACTAGCCAATATTCCCCTCTGGAGACACCATAAGAAATTGCATTTGGTCTGTCTGCTGCTTGAAAGTACTGTGCTTCAGGAGTGAGGTGAGCACTAAATAAGCAATATTTTTAACACAAGATGATTGCTAAATTATAATTTTTTTTTGAATGTGTGGTGTTTGTCGTACCTTGGAGGCAATGACTTTTTTATATTACACCTGCATGGGAAAGAAGTGTTACTTACCTCAGTCTTGTGGATGAGCACCTACAACACAGAAATAAATTCTTTAAACCTCATATTGTTTAGCTACTGTTAAAAAACTAGTTCGAGGCTTTTTCATCTTCCAGAGCTAAAACTGTCTGCTCTATGGGGACAGAAGCCTTTAAACTAACCAGAAGAGCTATATCATGTAGTCAAGCAATTTTTGAGTGGGGATTTCTGCTTGCACAGCGGAGGGACCGGAGGGATGGGGACTGATGGTTTAATCTGACCATTTGCCCAGAGCCTCTCACCAAACTCAGCCTGTGTGGTCACCAGTCTGGCTGGTACTGCCAATAAGTTGCTTTAAGCTGAAACCTTAATATTTTAGTGAAGAATACTCCAAATGTGTTGTTCTTTGTTAACACTAGTGATTTTTCTTAGTCATTACCTTCCTGGGTATTTTCTATGCTATATAATATTTCAGAATATTTCTAAGTCTTTTGTCTGTTTTTGCTAAGATTTTAAAAACGTTTAGCATAGTTAAATCACCATTGAGTGTCCCAGCACTGTTTATACTTTTTAATTATAGTTATAATCACATTTTGGGTGACCTAGAGAAGATCTTAAACCTTTATTCCTGCTGTTGTCCCCTGCATGCAGCTGCCTTTGACTAACTTTGTACAGAAGCCACTCTATTTTCTTGTTGATAGCCATGATATTTATCAGCAGCATGCTCCTCAGAGAAATATCAGTCCTGGGGTAAGTGATAATATAACCAAAATAAATCCCTGTGGTCAAGTTTTTACACAAAATAATGAGCTTTCTGTTACTTTAGTACCTACTGGATTGATCTTCAATAAAAAACTATCTCTGGTCTATGTGCTGCAGTGGATGTTTTAATTTAATTGTATTTATTGTATTCTGTGCGTGTGTAGTGGTCAGTACCTTGTGGTGTGGGAGCATTGGTCATCTCACTTTGGCAGAGAAGAGAGGAGTCAGAGGATGGACCGGACTGTGGGATGGATGAGAATTAGGTTTTATTCCAGCTAGATCATTAAGTGAACTAATGGTGTACTGAAATAACAACTTAAAAGCAGTAGTACCAGTTTGGTTCCACATAGTTATTGAAATTATCTCCTTGCCTGGCCACGTTATTGCAAAGGCAATAAATTAGGATTCAGAGCTGTGCCTTACTGGCTATCAAAGAGTTGGCAGGAGAACATCATCATGGGCTGTCATCTTCTGCTGACCCTCTCCCAAAACACCTGCTGTTGGGGTAGGCAGACTTTCTAGACAAGGAATGGACAACCCAGGGTCTTCCAGGTGTCCTCAGTTTGAACATGTCTTCAGACCTTCAAGAACCTGAAGTCTTGGGTATTTTATCCCTAGTTGCCTTGAGTCTGAACAACTAGTTTGGGATTTGCCATTCTGTCGGTAACCAGTGTCTACTTCAAAGGATTTTTGGTGTTTCCTTAATATTTCCTTAGTTTGTGGAAGCTCACCAAAACATTCATTCTGGCTACTTGAAGTTTCAGTTACTAAGAGAGAAAAGAACAGCATAGTGTCATATGAAAATTAAAGAAGCTGAAATGGGAATTTGGGCTGAATGTCTGAAAAAAATTCTTAATAAGGTTTTAGAATTTTTTTTTTTCTGTCATTCATTTGTTTGAGGAGGGAATTTCAGATAGAATTATCATCATTAAAAAAAAAGGAGTAGTTGATGTTATACACTTTCAATGACATGTCTTCAGTTTCTTTTAATGATATTTTAGAAGAGATCTGATAACAAAAAGACAGAAGAAAGCCTAGGGAAGGTGAAAGTTGCAGGTTTCTAAATCAATCCACATAGGTTTTTTAGGCTTTATGTTTTTTATTACACACTTTCAGCCCAGGTAAGACAGTCCTTATAGGCAATTAAGTTGCAAGTTAGAATGAATTAAATTTTCTGAGATGGTTTGCCTTTTTTTTTTCTTCTTTAATCCAAATGACTGTCATTTACAAAAAGATACTTCATTTTACAGAAAGTGCTTTTCTGTCTAAGGGGAATGCTTAATTGCAGCCACAAATCACCTCAAATGCTTTCATAGGAAGATAAAACAAGTTAAAAATTGTGCATCATTTTGAAAATGCAGGTTCTGAATTCAAAATAAGATGCAGATTTTTATTTTTTTCCTCATCTGCTCTCTTCAAGAACTCCATCCTAGCCAGACATCTTGTATAAGTGTTCTTTGGGACATCCCAACAAGCCTTTTTAGGATCTGAAATAATTACCAGAGCTATCTACAGTGACCATTATCCAAAATCTGGTGACACACCTCATTCTGCTTTTTTATTCGGAGAAAGCATCTTTGCATTTTGTACGTCTGAAAGCTATGGTAGTTATGATAAATAAGTGTAATTGCTCAGCATTAGGGGAATTTTCTTTCCTGAATGTGCCATGTGGCTCATTTTACACGTTTGGAGAATATACCCTACAGTATGTTAACCTTTATAGGCTTTTCTACAGTTTTTGTGTGCCAGTGAGAAATGATTTTAAATGCAGTTGTTGATACTGTTTCAGAAACCCTACTAAATTACAGCTGAATGGTTCTTTTTCTAGTAGAATAATCGAAGCAAATGGAATGTGAATCAGAGCTGTTCCTCCAAGGCCTTCTTTATGGCCTGTTTTTACAGTGAGCTGTATCTCAAATTTCACTCTTTGGAGAGTAAAAAGAAAACAGTAGGGGATAAAAGGCCTACATGACACAGCCTTCACCATAGTGATGAGGGTTTTTTTTGTCATTTGGTTTTACACACATGTAGGTATGTCCAAAACCCATTTGAAGAACCATGCATGCATTATATGTCCAGATCTACCTCCCTTGGTGCTCCACTTCATTAAAATGCTAGGAAGTTATCACTGCTTTTATTTTTACTTACTCTGTATAAGTTATCATCAACCAAAACGTAATTCCTTATCAAGTACGCGTGTTCACATGCAGACATAAACGTTGATCTCTGGGATAGCCATGGGTCAAATTGCTTTTCTGACATCTTAATAGTGGATAGCGTGTATGAGTAAAATGGAGCGTTTTTGGAAAGTACTTTTAGAATATTTTTCTTAGATGCTGACTGTTGAACATTTTTTTCTTTATAAAGGTTGAGTTATGTTAGAGTAAGTTAACCAGAAGTATTTGAATTTTAAATAAATAAATAACACCATGTGTGACTGTGAACGTGTCTGCGAGGCAGAAAATAGAGAATATCTGTTAGGTCTTTAATGCCACCCAGTGCTTCCCATTTATAAAACTTCAGTTTCTTGTAATTTGGCTGGTCTTTAATTGCCAACTGGGGCTAGATTTATTTTTAGAAAAATGTATCTAAAATACGTATTCTTTCTGTGAAGGAGAAGAAATACATTGCACATGTTAGCAAATTCCGGTGACCTTTTCTTTGGAAAATCTTCAGGCTGGGAATTTGCATTTTCGCGTTTCTCAGTAAGAACTGTTGTGTAAAGGTTGTGCCTTTTGCCATTCCTCTGAAAATACACCAAAATTTGCCGTAGTTATACACCTTTGAAGAAGTGCAGTGCTCACAGCCTTGTAAAAAGCTTCTAGTTCATAACAGCTAAAGTTCTTGATGGGCACAATTCTGCCCATAAAGTGGACTGAGCTAAGGGCAACGACCTTGCAAAGGTGCCAGTTCCTGAGCCAAGAACTGCCTTCCCTCGCAATGTGTTTTTGGGCTCCCATACCTGCTGGGCTCTTGCTGCCTGGAGGAAGATGTTGTCTGCTGTAAGTACCAAGAAGAGAGGAGAAATGTAGGATGAACAAGTGGGACTGGGAACCAGGTGAATAAGAGAACTGGTGGCCAAGACCACAGGAACAGAAGTCTCATGAAGAAATGGGAAGCAAGAAGAACAAAGCTTAGAAGTGGTGCCAACAGCTCGGTGGGACTCAGTGGCAGAAGTGTCTCGTTTCACATCACAGTGGTTCACACAGCTGCAGATTTGCTGCTGCTACGTGCACGAGTCCCAGCACAGTGACGTTCTCCATCCAAACACTGACCATCGTGTTCCTAAGACAAGACAAGGATCTGCCGATGAGAGCAATAGTGTGCTATTGTGTAATTTGTAATTATACCACGACATCAGGCACAGCAGGCCAAATTAGGGTGACACAAGTGACTCCAATCCTTTCTTTCCCAAACTTTTCAGTGTTTCACTTTGCATCCTTAATTCTGTTAAGAAAAACACAAAATTAATGTTTTCCAGTAAATTAATCTATTTCTAATGGCGTTCTGTATAATCCTGCCAATACAAAACACATACAGTGCATCACTGTTGCAATGTGATGTGGTAGGAGGACTCTTGGTGCAAATCTGTCGTGCATTTGTACTTGGAGCCTGGTGACACTTGCTCAGCAACCCAGGCAGTGTGCTCAAAGGGCTTTCCCCTTTGGTGGGACGAAGGTTGGAGCTGCACAGTTGCTTCCTCGAGTGCTACATTTGCTGAGCAGATGCTGGGACCTCCAGCAGTTAGGGCTCCTGGCTGGTGAAGACATGGTGAGGACAGGTCACCTTGAACTGCAGCATATCATAGCAAATTGCACCCCAGTCCTCATTCTTTTACGCTGTGCTAATGTAGTTATACAATTGGAGTATGAAGTTTCTGAACTTTTAGGGCTGTTCCCTACTGCAAGTGATGCCCTGACATCCGTACTACATATTTCTTTACCTTTTCTCTACTTTCATTTTCTTCTGTAGAGATCTTTTGATTAAATGAAGACTTCAGAAATTGTCTGTTTTTCATTACCATTATCATTTAATCAAGCTGTCCTTGAACATTCAAACTTAAGGTCTCTCATCCATATCCTCTAGTCCTCCATGCCATGCACAGTTTCATTCTTAATGACTTTTTCCTGCTATCAAGTTTAAATCTGCTTTCCTAAGCTCTTGACCATTTGTTCTTTATCACAAGTGTTGCTGAGCACTCATAAAATCCCCTCTCGCAGAGTCTTTGCTATCTAGCAGCCTTCTGCTAATCTGTGATTTCTTTACGGTTTGTATCGAGTAAAATAAGGATATATTTTTGATCCTTACCAGTATTAAGTGAACCACTGTTGTCTTGTTTATGCCAAGAAATTAAAGCCTGTTAGAACATTTCAACCCCCAGGATTCAGTTCTGTAATGAAGATAAAGTTTGCTGGAGACTGAAGCATGGGTCTTTAGGGGAGATCTGAGATGGTGATTAATGCTAGGTACTGGGAGTCCAAAGTTCTTGATTACACCTTTTGGTAGCACTGACCTTTCCTACAGCCTTGTGCAAGTAATTTAGTCTCCGGTGTGCAAGACACTTAGAAACACCACGAAGCTATTGCAGGATAAGGAGTTAACTGTAGGTCAGCACGTCTGAGCTCTTCTGGTTTGTTTGTATGTGGCCATTCTCCCTCAAAAGTTGTCTTGTATTTACGTTAACTTAGCCGTGTTCAAGCATGTGCTGGATTATAGAATTGTGAGCTGTTCCCTTCACTTCACTGAAAGCTGCTCATTTCAAATTCAAGTTGCTTTGTCTCTCCTTTCCCACCTGAAGGAGCTATAGTGGCATTTGGCTATGTGGTACAGGTACTGTAAGAATTAATTCACTTTTATTTTTATGAGTCCTGTGCATCAAAAGCGCTGTGTAAGTAAGATTATAAAAAAAAATTGGAGAATATTGCAAATTTGTTGGCAGACATGGAAAATTCAATAAGTCAGTTTAATGTGGTTCCATCAACCTTGACAGAGTTCTCTTAAGAACATCAGTGGTTGTCATTCAAAGCTGGTTACATTAGATCTATTATTTCAGAGATAAGCTCGGTAGTGGTCTCTCTGTTCTCTTCCCAGATGCCTCCGCAGTTTCCCTGTTTGATAAAGCCTGTTCACATTATTGATCTGTGAAAGCCAAAGATTAAAAGTGCTGTCCTTCGCACTTCTCTCCATGCAGCATCTCTCTTTGGAGAGACAGTCTTCAAACTTAATGTGAAGGGGTCCCTCTGCAGAAGCAACAGCTGCATCGGCCAAAATCTGTCACTCTGGACTGATGGAGTCAACACCACAGAGGCTTTAGAGAGCAAATTGTTTAGATTTGAAAGAAATCATGCTGCTAAAATCGACAGGAGCTTGGAGACAGTCCTTTGAAGGGAAGCTGCCTCCTCTGGAGTGCTGAACGTGGAGGTAGAAAATTATGGGCAATTAAGCGGACCTCATTGAAGTGTTTGGGAATATGACTAGTGCTAAATCATCCCTAGTAAATGGTAACCACTCTGGAACTGTTAAAGATGAGTCAATTGCCAAAAAAAAGTCTTTCCTAGTGAAGAAGAGGTGGCTTTCAGGGTGCAGAGGGTGTTGCTACCTATATTGGGAGATCCAGATTCAAACACTTGCGTCTGCTACTAATCTGTGAAACAGAGATAAAAACAATCCCAGCCCAACCAGAAGTGGAATTAAAATGTAACAGAGCTCAAGGCACATGTATGCAGTGATGAAGAGGGCAGTGCAAATATCATCCATGTTTCTTTCTTTTGGATAGAATATCTCAGTCCATTATGACCCCTGATACTCAATTCCTAATTATTTAAATATATACAAATTTGAAAGAAAGAATAATTTTGTTGCCTCAAATGTAAATGAAAGAAATGGTCAGGTAGTTTCTAGAAGAAACTCCTATCTGGTAAACAGATGGCATTACTGAGATAAAGATATTTTGCAGGAGGAGATGGCAAACATTTTGTGCTAAAATATTCCCCGAATCGGCATGCCATTCTGCGTACACAGGAGTGGGATCCTAGAATGCAACAATAACGCATAATAAAAATATACCATAATACAGACATACATAATGCAGTATAATATGGTGTAATATATATTCCGTTGCTTTTTTTCATGGTATCTCTAGACTTTGAACTAGAATATACTTCTTTTCATTTTAGAGATGGGGAACCCACCCATGGGAACTGAGTGACCAACCCCAGAAGGAAGTTTGCCTTTTCAAAGTGATTTCTGACATCTTGATTTTTATGGGGGTTTTATTTTAAAAGAAGAGGTCTTTCCAGTATGTCTCAAGTAGAGCGAAGTCAGTGGTTTTTGGACAGATGAACAGGAATCATAAGTGGGTTGTAGATTCTCACCAATTCCCCATTTTGTCTGTTCTCCTCCAGCCATTGAGTCTGTCTCACCAACTGTTGGCATTTTATGTATTTTTTGTGGCCACCTTATAGATCTTTTCTACTCTTCACACCTCACGTCATAGTCTGTCTTGTCTCCCCCGCTGCTGGTGCGTGGCTCTCGGATATAGGAATCACAAATGCAACACTAACACATTCAACTACATGGTTTAACTACATTGCATTCTTTCTTTCCTATTTTCCAGATTTATCAAGGAGATAGAGCATGCCATGGAGCTTGCCCCAACCAAACAGTGTCCGCTCCGCGAGTTCCTCACCATGTACATCAAGAACATCTTCCTCAATCAGGTCCTAGCTGAGATCAATAAAGAAATCGAAGGAGTCACGAAGGCATCTGATCCCCTGAAAATATTGGCTAATGCAGATACCATGAAGATCCTAGGTGTGCAGCGGCCTCTTCTGCAGGTAGGAGCTGAGGGAGCTGCCAGCAACTTCTCTGACTGCCCATCTAACCGTGACCCGGTTGTGTATTTGACGAGGACCCACAAAATTTGTCTCAATATTGAGTGTTAACTGCAGTCTATTGCAGCGTTGCTTCTAGTATAATCTTTCCTTTTCCAATCTCTGCACGCAGGTGTGTAGGTGAGTATGTCTCTCTTGCTAAATATGCAATTAATGGCATCTTTGCATCTGACACGTGCCATTATTAAAGCATCTGGCAGCCATTGTGATGACTTGTTACCAGCCTTCTTAAAGCCCTACCATAAAAGCTAATTTTTTAATGTTTTTGATGAAGTGTGTTTCCCTTAGAAATTCTGGGGATGCTTACAAATCATAGAGCTGTGCGATCGGACTAAACACACATGGCAAAATACCAAGGAGGAGCAGAGATGAGGTCTGCTGCCTCCCAAGTGCAGCGTGTTTGTGATTTATGTGGTGCTGTTGCAGCGAGGCAGCTGTATTGCTTCCTCAGCCAGATAAGAGAGATTTGAGAGATTTGGCTTTGAAGTTAAGAGTATTTATATGAGAAGTCTCTTCTGAAACAGCTTTTTAAAGCTCTGATGTGCAGTAGTGATAATAGCAATAAACACACTTCTCATCCTAACTACATGGGTAACAGGACAGTTCAGAAGCCTCAGAAAAAATTCTGATATTATACTTGTTGCAAGGGACTGAAAGGAATGAATTAACTGTCAGTTCTGACTCTTGCTGTGATTTGGGTCAAGCTGTTTTAATCCTTTTAAATAATTCCCTCTTATCTATAAAATTGTCTCCTCGGAGATCAATAATATTTGCAATGTTCTTAGGAAATAATACGCATCTCCCAAGATCTGTATGGCTGCTTTCAACCTTAGTTTATATCTGTGAAATATGTGTATATTTTAATGATATATAATAACAGTAATAACTGTTGTTAGTGTTATTATTTGGGAGAAGTCACTAGTTTTTTTGCATGTATTAATGGTTACTAAAGCTGTGCCTATCAGGGTGCTTTGAGTGTAGGTAGGGGTATGGGTATGGGATGGTTCTTGCAGAGGCAAAGCAAAATTGCATTCCCACTGAGAGTTCTCAGAAGTCTTTAGAGGGGAACAGGTTCCTTAGAAGGGGTCCAAAAGCTTCTCTACGTGGTTTAGAAAATCTCAGTGAGTAAAAATGATGTCTTGGAGCAGGCACAGCATCCCTGAACTAGTTTCTTCCCAAGATATAGCTTTAACAGCCTTCTCGCAAACTCCACTATCAAAACTGAGAAGTGGATGAATAAAGCCCATTGTAAACAATTAACAACACAAAAATTGTTTCAGCCTTGATGTTCAGTGAGCATGCACAATGTAAGGTTAGAACAGGGCATTGCCACAAGAGCAGTTTATGGCTGGGTGTCTCATGTTGAGCCCTCTTGTGAGCTCAAGATGGATTTGATGACATTTGTCTTTTTTTCCCTTGGATCTGCAAAAGTATTGCCAATCAGGTGTAAGATGTTATAGTAAAATCACAGCAGGAATGGTTATGAAATAACAGCTGAGTATTGAAAACAACTTTAATGGGAACAGAAGGAGTTTTATAGATCAAGAACTCGAATGCATTGGCTGGGCAGGGATAGCAGCAGCACAGCAGAGTAGGGAAGAAATTACAAAATACACCCTTGTTTTGCAGTTATCTGCAATGCCAGTAATTCCTCACCATTGCAAGTGCCTAGGAGAAGAGAAATAGGCCAAATCTGCAACATGCAGAAGTCTTCCAAACCTTGATTTTCAGAACAGGATAGAAAAAATGAAATTTAGGGCAGTTCTGGCTTCCACAACAGGAAAAGTATCTGAAGATTGAAACTGTGAGTTATAATAAAAAAGTAAAATTCTGCTTATTCATGATTTGAGGACTCCATTGAGGATGTTGTTTAAAATTAATTTTGAGAGATCTAGAAATAATTAGGTATATTCTGTAGTGTATTGTTTGCCTTTCTTTTGTTTTCTCTTCTGAGAATTAAAGTGGATGAGAGCCTGAACTCAGTCTGCGCAGGCGTCTGACCTTATTGAGAGCTGAAAATATTTTACAGTGATATTAGCACACAAGCTTTGGAGCAGGATCATGAAGGCTGTTAACCTTACAAATTTGTTTTGGATTCTTAATGCGATAATGTATTTCTGTGGATTGTGGCTTCATTGGTAGCCATGAAAATGTGTTATATCAATACATTTTCTTAAAGTTCATTTGGGGTTGAAGAGACAGAATGGGTTGGAATTTTTTCGTCCAGTCCCTATAATTTATTTCTCATGATGGATGGAAATCATTTTGAACTAGAATTATTCTTGGTCGAAATGTACATGGTCAGAAGGTCTGCCTGTTCCCGACATTACGGAAGGGTAATTTTGTGAAAGAGAAGAAAAATTGCTGCGTCTTTGAAGCAAGTCATCCAAATAGCTCCCTAAAATAATTTTATTGATTTTACATTAAAAGAAAAAGCGCTATTTCTACATTGACAGTGCTGGAGCCTGAAAACTTTGCCCTCATCACATCATGGGTACAATGAAAATATAGTGCATAACGTGAATGAGCCTTGCACCTCTCTCCCAGTGCTGTGTTACTTTTTCCTGCCTTGTGTCAGTTGTGGAGGGGTTCATGGTTCAACCACCCCTCCTCTCTATCATGAAGATCTTTCTGAATCTTCTGCAACAGGAGCCAGAGCTGTGATTTGAACACGACTCAAGAATTTATCAGTTCCCACTGCACAAGCTGATAATAGCTGCTTTTTGATAACTATCAGCACATGTTTGAACTGAATTAGCTTACAGACGAGAGGTTTTCTAGCATCCTCTGCCATCATATCCTCACAGACAAATCCAGTTCTTTGTTATGCTAAAAAAAAATTGCAGCTGCCCATTGTAAATATTGCATTTAATGAGGAGGATGGTCTTATTTTCCATTCTTCCAGCCTTAAATGTAAAATATTGTAAATCTCCCTCCTTTTAAAAGTGACTGAATAACCATGAAACTAATTTGTTTCAGAATTATTCCGCATTAAACTTTATGCTGTAATTGTTTAAATCAATACTAAATTAGGCTACAAGCAGCTCGACAGCTTCCTATAGCCTGTTCTTGTACAGTTCATGTCAAAGTGATAAATCTTTCCAGCTAGGTGGGCGCTAGTAATAGTGGTGTTGAAAATGCGTTGCCCCGTCTCCATGCAACAAAAAGTGCACATGGCTTCCATCTTTCCACTCAGTACCAGCAGAGCAGGATTTTCCGTTAAAGCATCAGTGTGACCGTTGCTCATTAAAGCAGAAATTTGTAGATGACAGGCATGATAGTTTTCTGGCAATGCTCCAGTGGCTGAATATCCAACAAAAAAACTCCTTCAGAAGTCAGAGTGTGCAGCTGTTTGCAGGATAATGACTTGCTGGAGCTAATTACCCCATCGCCTGCACCGCTTACCCTGCGCACAAAGTCACTCGCCTGTGACTTTCCAAGGAGATGTTGCTGGTGGCTTTGGCGTGTTTTCTTCCCTTCAAATTACTAGGTATTAAGAAGGAGAATGGTCACAGTGAGTGGCATTTAAATGGCTCACCAGTAGAGATGGGCGCATGCTTTGATAGCAAATGGATGTTATTATTTATTAGTGTAAACAAATTAGTTGTCTTTTCAGGCTGACTTCCAGCGATCAAAATCCATTAAGGAGCAGGCCTGGCTGATCAATTGGATTTTTCCCATTCAAGGACAAGTGTGGCTTTAGAGGCATCACCTGTGGTTCTGGTCCTTTTATTTCAACTGTTTTGCAATGACACGGCATCTAAGACAGTATGAAGTGCTTTGCAGGTGTTTGTATCTCTTGTGTAGTGTATTTGTTTCGTTTGTACAGCCAAAATGTCAAGAGGTTAAGACCAACTGAGCCAGTGTCAGAATTTCCAGCCGAACCCGGGAGTCCTGAATCCTCTTTTTCATTTTGAAATGAGAGACAAAATTATCTCTCCATGGGAGTCTGAATATCCCTATTCCTTTAAATATTTCTTTAGATAATTCTTCCTCTGGGGGAAACATTTAGAGTAGTTACCACCTTTTGTGGAAGCTTTTATGAGGCTCCCATGTAAGTCGGCTGCAGATGTGTAAGTTCTCCACTGAGGCTGGTCGTGGAGCTGTAAGTTATCAAAAAGCAATTGCTAGCTCTAGGCAAACCATTATGGCTGTGCTTCAATTTATTTTAAAAATCAAGTTTAACATGCACATTCAGTAAAGCCTAGGTAGGAGATGGCTTTAAGATGCACGTAGACATATTGAAGCAGCATTCCTTGCAGGCAGGTATATTTTCTTCCTCTCCAGAACTGGAAAAGCAAAGTCAAGTTGCACAAACCATGCTGAGGATGTGACTCAGGTTGGACCCGAAGGAAGCAGTTGCATGTTTGAGGTCTCTGTGGCTTGTTAGTATTCCCTGCAGTCATTGGGTGTCTCGTCCATCGGTAGGTGCAATGTTGCATTGGAGTTGGCCAGAATCCATATAACCCCTATTTGTTCAGTGCTGAATCCAGATTAATATTCCATGTCTCTCGTGACCTGAGGCTCAACACGAAGCTGATCTTGGCCATGTGGTTTTTATCTAGAACATGTGAGAATCGCTTTCCCATTTAAAAAACTTTCTGTGAGTGCGTAAAATCACAGCTGATCTACCTGAAACATGCCCTATTAGAAATTAGCACCACAGAGAAATGTAAAAGCCTAAGTCCTGATTGCAAGCACTGACAGTTGGGTGCAAAATGTCTTTGATCATGGTCCTGCCTCAAACCACCAACTTGTTCTGTTCACCCCACCAAGTATCTATCATTTGACCACAATTTTTGGCCCATACCAGCCCAGATTGGATTTGAACTTCATAAATAATGGATTACTAGCTTTTCCAGATATTTAAAAACCATCTTTTTGAATATGTACATATCCAGTATCATAGGATTGTAACAATGTTAGTCGAAAAGGGACCTCTGGAGGTTGATCTCATCTGTCTGAACCTCCAGCCCAAAACCAAACTTTGGCCAACACCAGGTCAGATCAGTCATGGCTTTTTCTCAGAATCACAGAATGGTTTTGGTTGAATGGGACCCCTAGAGGTCATCTGGTCCAACCCCTCTGTTCAGGCAGGACCACCCAGAGTCCCTTGCCCCATAAGCAAGACTCTCAGTAAGTCTTGAAAACTTCCAGAGATGGAGATTCTCTGGGCAATGGTTCTGCATTACCCTCCTGCTGGAAAGCTTTTTCCTAGGTCTAACCTGAACCTGCCAAGCCACAATCTTTGGTTGCTGTCCCTTATTATGTCATGTGTATGATATACAGAGCAGACCAAGAGTTTTCATTTAAATAACTTTTTTTTTTTGTGGAAATGTGAAGCCTACTACACTCAGTTCAGCTCCTGCATCCGTGTAAAACACATTGTGGACATACATAATACAATGAGTGAACAGCTGGCTGACAGGTTGGGCTCAAAAGGTTGTAGCAAATGGGGTCACATCAGACTGCCGACCAGTCACTAGTGGGGTTCCTCTGGGCTCCATTTTAGGGCCAGTTCTCTTCAATGCTTTTATAATTCGTGTGGATGCAGGACTTGAAAGCATACTAAGTAAGTTTGCAGACAACACTAAATTAGGAGGAGCTGTTGACTCCCTCGAGGGTACAGAGACCTTGCAGAGAGACCTTGACAAATTAGAGGGCTGAGCAATCACCATCCGCATGAAGTTCAGCAAGAGCAAGTGCCAGATTCTGCACCTCGGAAGGGGCAGCCCTGGCTGTACGAACAGCCTGGGGGACGAGAGGCTGGAGAGCCGCCCTGCAGAAAGGGATCTGGGGGTTCTGGTGGATGGCAAGTCGAACACGAGCCAGCAGCGTGCCCTGGCAGCCAGGAGGGCCAGCCGTGCCCGGGGTGCCTCAGGCACGGCCCTGCTGGCCGGGTGAGGGAAGGGATCGTCCCGCTCTGCTCTGCCTGGTGCGGCCTCACCTTGAGCACTGTGTGCAGCTTTGGGCACCACAGTATCAGAAGGACATGAAACTGTTAGAGAGTGTCCAAAGGAGGGCTACAAAGATGGTGAAGGGTCTGGAGGGCAAGATGTATGGAGAGCGGCTGAGGTCACTTGGTTTGTTCAGCCCAGAGAAGAGGAGCTGAGGGGAGGCCTCATGGCGGCCTGCAGCTTCCTCACGAGGGGAGCGGAGGGGCAGGCGCTGATCTCTTCTCTCTGGTGCCAGTGACAGGACCCGAGGGAATGGCCTGGAGCTGTGACAGGGGACAGGCTGGGTGTTAGGAAAAGGTTCTTCACCGAGAGGGTGGTCGGGCACTGGCACAGGCTCCCCAGGGCAGTGGTCACGGCACCGGGACTGCCGGAGTTCAAGAAGCGTTTGGACGACACTCTCAGCCATAGGGTCTGATTTTTGGGTGGTTCTGTGCAGAGCCAGGAGTTGGACTCGATGAGCCTTGTGGGTCCCTTCTAACTGAGGATATTCAATGATTCTATATGACAGAGCTACGTTAAATGTGAAGCAGATACAGTAGTCCACTGACCACATTATGTTCTTCACGCTTCTGCCTGTGGTTGTATCTTGGTATGTCTGATCTCTGCTTTAAATTATTCTGGTGTTATTAATGTATACCTCCCTGTTTTGTGCTACTAGGGTCAATCTAGTTACAATGATCTTGACAGTACTAGAGATGAAAGTGTCTGTGGAAGGGTTGTATCAATGAGTCTATTCAAAAGCTGTTATGGGAAAAACAGACCAGTTAATAAAAAGAGATCACCCAGTCTTGTATCTCTGAGCAATTACATTGTGCTTTTCATCAGTAAATATTAAATGTTTTTTCAAGAATTAGTTGGTTAAACTTGCTATTCAAAGACTGCCTTTCTAACACGACTTTCTCTCTAAATCTGTGTCTTTGTAGTGCATCAACCAATATCATTCGTAGGGGCCAATACCTCAAGGTGAATTCATGTCACTGGCTTCACTTGCTCAGCGTTGTGTCTGCTGGGTTATTTTAGAATGTGGCCTGGGCCAGGAAAGCTGTATTTCCAACCTTAAGCTCTGGGTTTGAGCAAAAGTGATGACTGTTGCTCTGAACATCCTTGGGAACTGGTAGCTCCAGGTTGGAAAAGCACAAGCTCCTGAACTGCCAATGGAGAGAAACCCTGCTGGAATGGGGTCAAACCTTGTGTTTTCAGGGCAGGATGGAAAGTATGGATCGGCTGCTGTCTATTTTGATCTTTCTGCAGCAGGATTTTTTGGTGGACAAGCAGGAGAGAAGTAATGGTTTCTGACAAATCTGCTGACAGGGATGGAACCGCGTTAGCACTCTGTCAATCTGACCTTCCAAGAGCTGCCTTTTTTGGGACATATATGACTTTAATGGCTATGAAAGGCATCGTCAGTTTTTGGTCTGCGTGGGAAGAGCAGCAGGCAGCACAGGGAGAGATGGATTACTGCATGGCCAACACGAATCCATGGGGATCGGCTGCTCGTAGGGAGCAGAAGAGGCATTAAGCCCTCAAGATTACCCTGGGAGCTGGAATGAGGGTGAGGAGAGGTTGTCTTTGCCTCTGTGAATTTTCTGTGTCTGTCTGGTTTTCTGGTCATTAGTCTGACAAGTGGGACTCTAGCCAAAGTGGAAAGAGAAACGTACTCCAATTCTTGCACACTGGAAATGGCAGAAAAGAAAAAGAGTTAAAAAAAAAAAAATAGCTGTCACTGTCTTCTTGTCCTGGAAGATTGACGTCTCACTACCAGGTCATGTCTGTGTCATTGCAATTCCTTGTACAGCTTCTGGATTAATCCTGTCTCCATAGAGGCAGTATCTATGATGATGATGATCTAGATGAGCTATAAGGGTTTTTATCCCATTTCTTTTGCTCCTGAATTAACGTGTTTTTTTAGGACAATGGGAGAAACCATGTGCATTGTCTGCTTCCCTCTTTCCAGTTCCTTTTGATAGGATTTTAGTTTAAAATCCTACACTCATCACACATGCAACTGTTTCTGCTTGGCCATAAGTCAATGGGAGTGTGCAGTAATTCAAGTCTATGAGACATGCACCAGTGTGGTACTGGGAATGCCTCCGAGATGCTGAGTGCATCAGCTCCTGCTGCCATCAGTGGGATGCAGAGAAGCATCCACATCTTGCAGGATTAACCCTGTTAAGGGAACTTTGCTGTTGTAGCATGTACAATGTTTGTCCTCACCACTGGACCATGTGGCTGTTTTTCAGTGGCAGTTCATTGAGTAATCACTGGACCGGTAAAACCACTATAATTTCTCTATAGTTTATTTTATTTTTCACTTTTTTTCTTTTTGCAGTCAATTTTTTCATAAGTTGGGAGTAAAATAAATGTACCTTCCCCAGCTTCAGTCACAGGCCTTGATTGATTATTTTAATTAGCAAAACAGCGCAGACAGGCTCCTTCACCAGTAGTATTGTGCTCATAAATCCTCATTTTGCCTTACATGGCTGAGCCCACGTAGCTGGTGTCAGAAATGGCCCCTGTTATCTTTATGTCCAGAGGAGAAGCCATTTGGCTTGGCCACACGTCTGTTTGTTTAAACCTTAAGCTGCACATTTCTCATTTGTAACCTCATTAAGCGTATAGCACCTGTGGCAGGAAGGCATGTCCCTGGGATGCGGAGGCAGAGCTGGCCTTGTTGACCCAGGAGTGCTTCCAAAAAATGTGAAGACTTAGATACAGCAATCACAAAAGCTCCACTTCACCCAGCTTTCCTTCTTTCCCTCCAGCTACCTTTTTTCCTAGGTGTTTCTTCAATTTTAAATCAGTGTTTTGACTTCACTAGGGTTGTTTCTGTGATGGATGACCATATCTACAGTGTCCAGAAGGCTCTTAGCCTCCACTTGTGAGTACGTACAAAGGCAAAGTCTGATGAACTGCACTTAAAGGAGAAATGTATTGCTCTGTGGCCAACATACCTCCAAGATTCTCTTTCCTGACTGTCTTTTCACTAGGAAAGTTTATTGCGTGCTTTTTTAAACTCAGCAGCGCTAGACTGTGGTTTTTTTTTTTTAACTGTCCATGCACCTATTAGCTCAGGGTTGTGTCTCTTCATCATAACAATGCAGATTTTTTTCCCTTCCCTTTGCTTGGTTTGCTTTGTGAATCCCAAGTCCAGTCTGTAACACAATCTTGGGCAATGCACTTTATAGATGACTTTAGGAGAAGAAACTTCCCTGCGTTCTTGCTGGACTCATTGAAAGTCACATTTATTTTTTTTCCTTGCATTTGAAGCCTGAGTCCATTTCATTTAGGAAGAATAACTCTAATTTCTAGGTTTTTTTAAAATGTTTTCCTAATCAGAAGTGCTGTGTGAGAAGAGCCGTCATATTTTAAATAATTGATGGCTACTTTATTGAGTTGTCAGCACTAATTCATCCTCCTTTTGAAGTGCTCAGATGTTCAAAGGAGTAATCCTTTTACAACATGCTCATTTTTTGAAGAAAAGTTCATTTTTATAATTACTTTTTTTTTCACAGTGGAGTGTAATTGTAGCCGTGCGGCGAGGGGGAGGGATGAAGTACCTTCCAGCTCATGCAGGCTCTAAAATGCCTTTATTACTACTTTTGCTGCTAAATTCTCTGCCTCCCTTCTTTTGCAGAGCTTTAATTATACCTGTTTTAAAAGTGCATTTTGAAATATGACACCTAGTTCTCATAGAGAACAAAAGAAAGATGAATCTATTGTTAAAAGGAAAGGTAAAGAAGCTATTTTTTTCTTCAGGGGCCACCCCTCCCTGACAAGCCCCATTCAGTGGGAGGATTGCAGAGAAGTAGCTGTGATTTTGAAGGAAGGGACTTGTCAACAGGAGAATTAAAAACCGAAAAACAGATGCACAGATGCTGTGATCAGAGCATTCCTTCTTGCACAGTGGGTTTCCCCTCCTCCCCTCCAGTTGCAAGAGTGTATAAACTTTGCTAGCAGTTTAAAGGTTAGTAGCACTCTAACTTACATCTGAAAGAACTGAGAGAAGAGAGTAAATTAAAAGTTTCCCCTTAGTACTAATCTGTAAATAGACCCTTTCCATTTAAAAAAACATAATAATAGTTTTGCACACACAAAGCAGAATGGTAATTTTTTTTGCAAATGATATGCTTTTGTGCTGTGATTTTTACCTACATGAACTTCACTGTACAGAGGGTAAAAGCTCTTCGCTTGCATCACCCACAGGGCTGCTCTGTACAGCTGCTGGGTGGTGCCAGGTCCTGCAGCCCAGTTGTGGTCATTCTGGGCCTGATCCAGGACTTGCTAGGGAACTTCAACCATTAGGATTGGCTCTTCTAATTAAAGCATTTGGGGACCTTGTGTCTCTAAGGTAAACTGATACATGGAGTGAAAACAGAGTAAAATGATATAACTCTATGGGAGAGCCCTGCCACGGGCTGTGTTCTATTTTAATTAATTAGGTGATGATTATAGCTGCTGGAAAAGGTAAAGACAAGAGAAAATTGAAGAGCATTGAATTTGTGAAGATGGTATCCCAGATTCTGATCTTGCCTGACCTTGAAGTCAATGGAGTTACACTGGATTTCTTCCAGCGCAAGTGAGATGAGATCTATCCCATTAACTCTAAATAATGTCTGTATTCAGTCATTTTAAACATGAAAGGACAGGAAAAGATATGGTCATTCAGCTGCATCCGACTCCTGTTTGCATGAATGGCATCAGCCTCAATAACCTCTTGAGTTACATACAATTAAAAGAAAAACAGGCTTGAAAATGAAGCAAACCAAACGTTCAGGCCACCAAGGGAGCTCAGCTTGTTGCAGAAGGCTTCTAGCAAAAGGGCACTTTCTTTGCTTAACTGCATATTTTCTCCTTGAAGAGTTGTGTCAGAAAGCGTTTTAAGGGCAGGATGGTGACAGGTTGAACACCCCTTTTTGGTATTAACATGGCATTTCATATCTAATTCCTGCTCTGTTGTTTTCGATTGTACTTTGGTGGAAACAACACAATTCCAAATTTCTGCAGCAGCTCCCTGTCCTGCGTCCAGCCACTGTGATATTTCCACCCATGTCTTACCAGCAGGAGTAGCTGTGGTACTTACATGTGTGCATAGGCACAGAAAAAATACTTCTCTAGGTGAAATTTCTCATAAAGAGATAAGCCTAAGCCCTGTGTTGATGTATTGAACCAAGCAGTTGGGACATTATTACGATGTCAAGCAGATTCTTTTTAACTTAGAGCACGTTTTTCATTAAATTAAGTAAAATCTTATGGTCTGAATGACCATATCTACTCACCCTCAACTAACAATGTCACTTTGGTTTTCCCTGAGTTATTGCATTGGTGGAAGTACCTGCTTTCTACTCCATTTGTCCCCAGATCACTGCAATAGTGTTTCTCTGGAATGAATAATGACTGACACATTTGCCTGTATTTATTCCAGTTGAAAGACAACTGGGAAAAACAAACCTTTTGTCAAAAGGTTTACCTGGCAGTGCTGGAGTGCCTGGACTGTCATCTGACTTGTTTTGGAGGTGGCCACAAATTAGAAAATACTATTAGTCACCTTTGCTGTAGTTAGAAACTTCAAAGTAGTGAAGGTTACCCGTTTGCCTAGAGGTATTAGCTGCAGAAGTGCACACGAGCTGGTGCGTTACTGCTCACACCCAGATACTAGCCAAATCACTGATCTGAAAATAAAACTATATGTGTTTTGGGTCTTCCTGGAGTTACCTGAAGAACCCTACCTAGAGACACTTTGACTCTGCCACTCTTGTTGCTGCTGGTACAATAGAGCACATTCTGCAGACCGTCAGGGAGTGGTGATGGATCTCCATGGGTGATGTAGTAAAACGGTGCCATGGTGTAATAGCTGCAACTGCAGGCTTGTAGGGACGTAGGTTGGGAAGAAATGTTTTGAAGACTCCGCTCCTGGATTAACAGAGACGATCTAATTGTAGAGACCCTCTCAAAACAAAGTGGCATCTGAAAGCTCTCTCTTTGGCCCTTGCCTCCTTCTCCATTTAAAGCCCTTTTTCTCATTCCCAGGTTAAAGGTAGCAGCCAACACTCAGCATTTGTTTTGCACCTTGGATTTCCGCTGGTTTATAAATTATGTTTTTATATTCATATTCATTCCTTTCAATATTGCTTGGGATTTGGGGATTTTGATTTGATTCTTAGTTCTTCCTAATGAATTTGTTTATGAGATGTGCTTGTTTTCTGGTTTGTAAAGGCCAAGTATAGAATAATCACATCCAGCAGCAGTATGCATAAGGGCAGCCAGAAGAAAGCATCCAGACTTTGGATCTAGTGCTCAACCAGAGCTCTAGGAAAAGTGGCAAAGCAAATAATAGTATTTCTTACATTAGTAGGTGGTTGAATTTTCTTATTTTTGTAGATAGAAGGTTTTATAACCCAACGGGGGTGTTGGAAGGGTGCCTTAAGGAGTCCTAAGTTTGTGCTAGTACAGCCTCACCTCAAGTACTGTGTGCAGCTTTGGGCACCACAGTATCAGAAGGACATGAAACTGTTAGAGAGTGTCCAAAGGAGGGCTACAAAGATGGTGAAGGATCTGGAGGGCAAGATGGATGGGGAGCGGCTGAGGTCACTTGGTTTGTTCAGCCCAGAGAAGAGGAGCTGAGGGGAGGCCTCGTGGCGGCCTGCAGCTTCCTCACGAGGGGAGCGGAGGGGCAGGCGCTGATCTCTGCTCTCTGGTGACAGCGACAGGACCCGAGGGAACGGCCTGGAGCTGTGACAGGGGAGGGTCAGGCTGGGTGTTAGGAAAAGGTTCTTCACCGAGAGGGTGGTCGGGCACTGGCACAGGCTCCCCAGGGCAGTGGTCACGGCATCAGGACTGCCAGAGTTCAAGAAGCATTTGGACAACACTCTCAGCCATAGGGTCTGATTTTGGGGTGGTTCTGTGCAGAGCCAGGAGTTGGGCTCGATGATCCTTGTGGATCCCTTCCAGCTTGGGGTATTCTGTGATTAACCCAAAGGCATTCAGTGACCAACAGAGCTGTGAGCATGCCCATGGCTTCCTAATTATCATTGCCTCTTCAAATCAGTGGACCACATTACGTTTCTGAAGTGTCCCTGCTCAGAGCAGCACTGAATGCTTCTGGTCCATGGTGAAGTTTTTTAGCCCATCCTGTGAATTACTACATAACCACTGGAAGGGACAAGGAATGGGGCTCACAGCAAGCGCCATGCCACAAAGCAGAGACCGTATTCCCATCTATCAAAAAAAAAAAAAAAACCAACAGAGAGGAAAAGTGAGAAGAGATTAAGATTAAGCAGCTGCTGCTCTGAAAGCAAGAACGTGCTGTTAGATGAGGGAGGAATATCCATGACAAATGGACTCAGGCAAGCAGGATCTATCCACTGTTGAATGTAAACCAACAAATAGCTGGAGGGTGTTGGGGCTTACTTGGTCTTTTAGGTTCTTAAAAGTAATTTGGGAACACTTGCATGGTTTGTCAAGCCAACAAAATCTCATTTAATTGAAATGAATTGCCTGCGTGTACATAAATGCATATTGAAGTTTCTGTATCACAGCCTCAAAGTGGTAATATGACCTGAGCATCTCTTAATTGCATTCGGCGTTGCATTTCACAGCTGGGCTGAAGACCAGCCAGAAAAGCTGTTTTCCATCAAGTCAGGTATCAAGTGAGGGGGAATAAGTCCTCCTGTTAATTTTTACATTAATAATTCACCACAACCATAGCACTGGAGATACAAAGAAGAGCCAGTTAAAGTTTTCAACAAAGTGAAAGACTTTTCAAATCAAACTGTTGATTTGACAGTGAGCTAATGTGAAGAGTTTAACATGGGAGTTGATATGCTCAAGCAGATCTGTTTGGGTGTCTGGAAAGATGTGAGCTTCACACATAAACTCAATTTTTGATATAGTGGGAATAAGAGCTCTCAAGCATTTAACAGTCCAGCCTTAAAGAGAGGAAGGCATTTATCAGCACCTTCAATTGTGTTTTTCTGAATGTAGATCTCAGCCTGACATGTTTTCACCAGCATTAAAAAGAAAAAGAGAAAGGAATTGCCCTAATGGAGCCAAGAAGGCAAAAATTCCTTGATAATCTGCAGCTCTGTAAGTTAGTGCTCTTACTCCTTTATACTTGAATCAGAAGGGAAGAGTTTTGGGCACAGCTCACACAATGATGCCTGACCTGCAGCAGCATAAAGCCCTCCAAAAACTGTTTTAAAGAACACATAGAATCGTGGAATATCCTGAGTTGGAAGGGACGTACAAGGATCGTCAAGTCCAACTCCTGGCTCCACACAGGGCTACCTAAACATTAAACAATATGTCTGAGAGCATTGTCCAAACGCTTCTTGAACTCTGGCAGGCTTGGTGCCTGTACACATACATACACATATCTATATATTTTACAATTTTTATGTATACAATATTATATATATAATATTTGAGTCTGACCTCTAAGACTCTAGCTGTGGAAGGTGGAGGAAGGAAGAGGGGAAGCATGCGCTGAAAGTATCGACAGGTTGTTGTTGGAGTAGACATGAGGGTTTGCACCCTCTTGAGACTCTCTTTTCCAAGTATTCTGTGATGGAGTCGTTCATGCAGAGATAAACACTGTTGGTTTTGAACCACACTCACTTCCATGCCATGTGCTTTTCCCCCAAGGCTGTACCCCCCAAACTCCCTTTTATGGTATTTTTGCATGGGTATCAGCTTGGCTTTTTTCTTTTAAAGTGCATTTTCGCCCTGTATCATTTTGCACTGATCCATATTTAGGTAATGAGAGGGGTTGTTTTCCCTCTGATGAGGAAAATTATTTTAAATGTTTTTCTTCCAGTAGATGAGCAAGTGTTGAAATTGATGTAATGAAATAATGACAGGGGAGCATCTCCCCATGAGTTTACTGCGGTGGTGGAAAACATGCTCCTTGGCAGACTTCGGGTTTTCCTTCTGTGTTTATTCCCTATGCATTTACTCTTTTGCTTTGCTCTTAATAATCAAACAGCTCCTGAAGGTATAGGGTGGCTTCAAGGAAATAGACTTTAGGTCCAGTCTGTCCCCACTAGCTGGTACTACCTACACCAACGTCAGCCACCAGTACCAGATCTGTACTCGACAGCTTGCTTTTGCAAGTGGTGGTACACATCATTGCCTCTTCCCTTCCTCTTTTCCTCCTCTAAATCCCCTGTGACTGGTTATAACTTGTAGCAGTGCAATAATTAAAGGTTATTTACAGATTATTCCTCACTTCCCTTCTTTAAGTTACATCATTTCCTGCAGGCCTGGTGGTGGCACAAGGCTTCACGAGAGATTTGAACGAAGGTCCTGCACCTGGGTCCGGGCATTCCCAACCACAAACAGGCTGGGCAGGGAATGGATTGAGAGCAGCGCTGAGGAGAAGGACTTGGGGGTGTTGGTGGATGAGAAGCTCAACATGAGCCGGCACTGTGCGCTCGCAGCCCAGAAAGCCAACCGTACCCTGGGCTGCGTCAAAAGCAGCAAGGCCAGCAGGGCGAGGGAGGTGATTCTGCCCCTCTGCTCCGCTCCCGTGAGACCCTACCTGCAGGGCTGCGTTCAGCCCTGGGGCCCCCAATGTAAGAAGGACACAGAGCTGTTGGAGCGGGTCCAGAGGAGGCCATGAGGGTGCTCAGAGGGCTGGGGCACCTCTCCTGTGGAGACAGGCTGAGAGAGCTGGGGGTGTTCAGCCTGGAGAAGAGAAGGCTCCAGGGAGACCTTAGAGCGGCCTTCCTGTACCTAAAGGGGGCTGCACGAAAGCTGGGGAAGGACGCTTTGTCAGGAGTGTAGTGACAGGAGAAGGGGTAATGGCTTTCAACTGAGAGGCTAGATTTCGATTAGATATAAGGAATAAATTCTTCACTCAGAGGGAGGTGAGGCCCTGGCACAGGCTGCCCCAAGAAGCTGTGGGTGCCCCATCCCTGGAGGTGCTCAAGGCCAGGCTGGATGGGGCTTTGGGCAGCCTGGGCTGTGGGAGGTGTCCCTGCCCATGACAGGGGTTGGAACTGGATGGGGAGTGAGGTCCCTTCCAACCTAAACTATTCTATTATTCTAAGACGGGGATGGCTTGGTTGGCCAGTGGGGGATTTTCCATGCATAGGAAATCATAAAAGTCCTGAAATCATTCTGCTGGAGAGAAATGATGTGTTCAAGATCAATGTTCTTATCAGAGCAGGAGACATCACATGAGCAGGCAGCAGTGTAATGGCTTTCACGGAGCAGAGCATGTCTGGCTTAGGAAGCTGCTCTGTTCCTATCCCTACCGTTGATTTATTTTGTTTATTCATCTCTTTTAAGAGGCTACTAAAACTCAACTCTGGGTCCGTGTTCTGAGATAACCTTCTCTTTTTGTTCTGGACTTGGAGAAATGGAAGAAAATTCGTGAAAAAGCCAGATGAAAAGTTCGTATCAGTACAGGCAAGGAGCAGGTACTTACAGAGCAACTTGACAGTTCTGTTTGCCATACAAGCTCAGGTCAAAATCAGCTTGTCTGTTATTTTGTTTTGTTTTGTTTTGTTTTGTTTTTCATCTGATGCAAGATGCTGATTTTGAGTTGCATGAGTTGCTGGGAAAAAGGAGCTGATTTTCTTTTCTTTGATATTCTGATAGCCCTCTGTGGTTTCATGGAGCCGATCATTGTAGAGGTCTAATGTTGAAAAAAAAGCTGCAGCAGGATTTTGTGGAACTACCCTTAGATATCTGGTTTTGGAGATTCATGTCCAAAGGTGAAGAGGCGATAGGGAGGAATACAGGAAAATTTCCAGAGACAGGTAGGAGTGGAGAAGGACAGTATTAGGGAGCTGACAGCTTTCTCCTGGTTGACTTTCAATGTGAGCCCCTGCTCCAGAACATGCCTTCAGCTGTCCAAGGCCTTCTCCCTGTGTCTTCTCCCACCTTGCTGACCACGTGTCAGACAACAGCTAAGTCCACAACAGCTTGCTGGAGCCATATCCTTGCAATAATTAAACATAAAGATCATTTATTGTGAGCGTTAGTTCATGACCCCAACTTATTTTGCGTTTAATTACATAATAAAGCATTTACATTTAGGAGCAATCCATTCTAAGCACCTTTAGTATGGTAAAAATAGTAGTCATGTCGCAGTTTAAAGTGTTTTTTATGTTTGTGATCCATTCTCTTCAATCAGATAACAGCCCATATCTGCTGTCTCTTAGCTTTCCTATCAATATATGATCGCGTGAAGCCTCCAGCATCCTTCCTGGTTTATTTTTGTGTACCACGCTCTTATGAAAGGAAAATGAAAATAGCAAGAGCAGAGAAACTTGAATGCTGTAATTGTTTTTGCAACCAATTTTAGAGAGCTGCTGTAGGAACAAAATGCAAGAACATTTAAAAATATGTTTATGTTTCCAGGTTATTGCAGAAAAATGCTGAGATATCTTTTCTGTCATATTCTAACGTAGATATCCTTGGCACAGCAAATTATTAAATGGATGGTGGGAATATTTAGGTAAGGCTGGTGGAAATTGGTCAATAAAAGCATGCTTTCCTCTGACTCTTTTGAGGCCTTTTGTGTCCTTTTCTATAAATGGATTAGCACCATTTTTCTTGGTTGACTTTTATAAATTGGTTCTGTGCGAGACATGCAGGGTCACAACACAGGGTGAAACCCTCACTTTCTTTATTCAGAGTTTATTCTGTGATTTTCCTTAGCCAAGGGGGTCTGTGAAGACAAACATCAAGATTTGTCCCATTTCCAGTGTTCATGAGCAGCTTTGCGTATTGCCAGCATCTAAAAATGGGAGAGTATGTGTGCGTTGGTGATGGCCGCAGGGCTACATGGTTCCTGGAATGGAGAGGAAAGGTTTAAAGGTTGGGGTTTCGGGTTAGGGGAGAGAAAAGAAGGGATTGTATATTTGTCTAAGGGATGGATTGCAGCCCAGTTCATGTTTGTCTATTTCAGTCTTACCTATGATAAGGAAATTCCAGGGATAACTCAAAAAACTAGCATGTTGAAGGCTTCCCCCCCAGAAAAGGAGATTTTAAGCAAAAGTAATCTTTCTAATGCTGCAAGTGGTGTCTACTTTGGGGGGGGTCATTAAATAACAATTTTAAAAGTCCATCAGCAGAATCTGCGGGCAGTGGCTGGGGTTTGATGCTGGTACCCTGGAAAGGGAGGGCTGGGGAAGATGCAGAGCTTCAAGACTAAACTGAGGTCTGCTGGGACACCTTAAGACTCAAACAATTGATCTGTACATGCAGTACATGCCAAGCAAACGTTTGCCCAAAGCATGTCTGTAAGTATTATTTTTGTGAGTGCTTGCATCCATATTCATTTAATGCAGGGAGAGTGAGATTGCTGTGTCTCCTATGCATTCTTCACATTTAAGTCAAACATGTCAGAAAAAGAAGATTGAATGCGTTGTAGTTAATGTGGCTACGTTTTGGGTAACCACAGAATTGCAGAGCTGGCTTTTCAGAATTGTGTCATTCTGAGTGATTATTATTTAATGTATTTATTAATATGTAGATGAAATTTCTGTGCAGCTGTTTGAAAACATTTTATGGAACTGTTAATACTGGGTTTGTGTGAGATGAGGTAATGTTTTATTTTCAGTTCTTCTGATTTTATTAGAAACAAACTTAAAAAAAAAAAAAAAAGGCATTTGATGTGGGTTCTGTTTGCATTTGCCAAAAGAGTGTGTTACTCTGCTGCCTAGTTCAAATAACACTACAGAGGGAACAGCCAGGGGGTCTCGCTGGAGGTAGGACAACCTCTGGTCTCCAGGGGGGGCCCAGTATCACCCAAGGAGTCTCCAGAGCTGAGGGTTGTGTATTCAGGAGGTCTTGGGGGCCGCAGAAGCACATTCTGGCTTCTCGGAGCAGATAAGCCATTGCAGGGCCTGACCAATGCAGGACGGTGCCCTGGTAATGAAATCACCCACCTATCTTCCTGGCCTGGTGTTCCCTGCTGAAAAGGGGTAATAACAAAGGTTAAAAAAATCCAGTGAGCTCTAAGTCTATTATATTGATGCTTTTGCATTTTTTCTCCTCTTTTTCTTTTTCTTTTAGAAAACATGGCTGACCCAGGGGTGTTTCCCGCAACAGTGATTTCTAGCCAGTATAATCTCACATGCAGCAGTACTTCTCACATTTTCCACCATTCTGACTTTATTCAGGAAAAAAAGTGCTTTATATTCTCTTACATTACTTGCCATGAATTTTAAAATTCAGCGTCGGTTATGACAGTGCAGGTTGGGCCAGTATCTTCTGAGAGCCCTAGTAAACGTGTCAGTAAATTAAAATTATATGGCTGAACAAGTTCCTGCCCCAGCCATCTACCCCATCCCTTTGGTGGCTGTTGCCGGAAAGGTGAGGATATCAGAGCCGCTTGCGAAGCAGTTGCTCAAAAACTCTAGTTTTCACATGATATTTTCAAGCAGACGCACCTAGATCTCAGTTTACCTGAATTCTGTGAAGATTTAGGAGCAGATTGATAGGCAGATGAGATTCCCCTAGATCATGCTGTTTAGTGGAGTGGAGGAGATGGCTTGGCTGTCTGTTTGGAGTCCACGACCTCCTCTGGCAGAGCTCCTGAAGATTTTGAGAAGATCCACACTCCCACGTGCCATTGATGGGAGCAGGACACAGCTCCTCAGAAAATCAGGGCTGTGGTATATCCCATGTTGAAGGTGGTCAGATTTGTGTCCTTCTGCTCACTGTTCTTCAGCCTCTGAACTTCTAAGAGATGATTTTTTAATTTTGTCCCCATTGCTTGGACAGCAGGTGTGTTTGTGTGGCAGATGTGGTGCTGTAAAGATCTGGGGACTTGGCACCCCTCCTAAGGCTGTCTAAGCTCTGACTCTTTTCCAGAGGTAGAAATATAGGGAACATAAGAGCTATCGTCAGGAGGCTTATGCAATCTTCCTTTCCATCTTGCAGTGGTCAGCCAAAAGTGCTATTGAGTCTGCTGGGAAAAAAAAAAAAAAAAAGGAAGAAAGACTGGAATCTTCCCTATTCATTAGACTTCATCATGATCTCTGATAGTTCAGCTCGATCCCTAAATGCTGCATGCAATATCCTTTCCAAATCACATTAAGTCTGACAGCTCTGGATTGCCTTGATAGATGTGTAAATGGCCAGCCCCGTTGTGAATGCTGCCGAAACTTGTGCCTCGCCGATGCCTCCTATCACTGAATCTAATCATATGCTCTCGTGTGACTGAATTCTAAGCTCTCATTACACATCAAATAAAAACTATCTGCTTGTTTCGGTTTTGAATCACCGGTAATTAGAGTCCAGCAAGCTGTGCAATAGGTCTGATTTTTTCCCTCTAGACTGGATTTAGAAGCACAGCTCTGAGAGGGACCTCTTGGGTCATGAAGTCCTGGTCCCTGCCATCAGATGCACAGCATCATATAATCACTTCTCATAAACACACTAAGTCTGTCTTCAAAGCAGTGTTGCTTTAGTGCTTTACCATTCCTCTCATTTCTAGCATAAAAGGCTGCTGAACTCAGTCCACCTGAGCTTTGCTGTATTTCTCTTGAGGCTGTACAGGTAACTTGGAGTCATCTGCAGGTGGGTCTGCTCAGAGGTACTCAGGCTTTCTGCCGCTCACTGGTAATTGTGTTGAACTGCACAAGATTTGGTGCAGAGGCTTGAGACAATCTTCTTCAATTGCACATGGACCATTTTCAGTGGCAGTTGGGCCATTTTTCCTCACCGTTCCAGTTCTTGATCCAAAACTTTGCCTCTTGCTCCGGATCTTAATTTTAGTAATTTTGTCTTAAGGAGTGAACCAATGAAACCTGTTTCAGAGGCTTTTATGGAAGCCTAGATTTATTTAGCGGAAAGTTGTGCTGTTTTTCAAGGGACTCAGGCTTATTAGAAGCCACTTCCAGCTCCTTTGTCAAAAAGCGTGGTCTTAACAACAGTAAATTGGGAGGACTTTCAGATTCAGTAGTAAGGAATGCTTTATTTTACTGATAGATGAACTACTCAAGATTGCTGTGAGCTCTTGACCCCAGCTACTTCTGTTCCTCAGGGTCCATCAGGAAACACTCTCCCACCATTGAATTCCTCAAGTGTGTCGGTGAGTGTGATGACTTATGGGAGAAGGGGACACAGGAGCGAGGAAGAAATTCATCTGACATCAGGTGACGGATGTGCTGTGCACGTTCTGCTTCTGCCCTTGCTCCCAGGTGTGGTTGAGCAGCACTATGTAGGCTTGGCTACCAGCACTGAACCAGCTTTTTGCTTTTTGCTTGCCCTGTTCACAGCTTGGAAAGTAATAAGAGAGAGTGAGAAAGGACACTTAGATTAGATGTGACACCCCCTGATTGAGGACAGTATGGGCAGGACAAGAAAAATCTTCGCTGCATCACTTGCGCTACTTGATTCAGTTCACAGCTGTCCATCACGATGCTGAATTAACCCAGGGCATAGGCGTTCTGAGGCTTTCTGAAAAGTGGCGATGGAATAATTTTTTTCCTATGTGTTACTGTGTGGTCCAGCTTCAGAGTACCCTTCACTGCAGAGAGGCAATGAGGAGAGCGTCTTTGCAGCACAAGAAGGCTACACTGGTGATTTTTAGGAGCACAAGTCTTGCAATAGAAGAATTTTCATCCCCAGTGCCATCCAAAGCTAATCCTGCAGTTTTTGGCCTCTCTTGACTTGGAAGTTCCAGAATTTGCCATCATAGGTGTGGGACTGGTTTCTTGAAAAACAGAGCTTGGCCTGGCTGCTCTCACAGTTGGACATGTCGTGAAGATTTCCTGCCTTTTTTCGGACATGGTGCTCTGCAGCAACAGGCCATGATTCTACTGAGAGAAGAAAGCCTGTGAATACAGTTTGGCCAAAAAGCTACATTTCTCAGGGGTATTTGGCCTGTTGTTTATCTGGGGGGTAACCCTGGGATTTTGGTGACACCGCCTCACCGCGTCAGCCTTCTGGGGCCTACACATGTTGAGAAAGAGCTACTGATGCCTGGTGGGATCCACTGAATGTGCTGTCAATGGAGGATGTTAGTTTTTTTGGCACAGGCTCTGTGATCATAATTACTGCTTTCTCACTCTGCCTCCAAGGGCGTCTTCAGACTATTTAATGTTTCTGTGCCTCTGTTTTCTCATCTATAAAACAGAGATAAGGAAATTCCATTCTGAGAGATTATATAGCCACATTCATCAGCCTGCTTTGTGCTTTTTGGATGGAGGATGCATAAATGCAGAATAACACTGTGTAGCAGCAACGCATCTCCCCTTTTAAGCACTTGATAATAAAAAGACTCTTCTCCCTCCAGAAGTTCTCATATATTTTGCCTGGTGGCAGTCCCAACATATCTAAGTGCTTCCTACCCGGTACAAACTGTTATACCCCGGAGTCCCACTGATTTCCATCAGCCTCCTCCTCTCCCAGTTGCAGCCATCCCATTTCCAAAATACTTCCACTGCTTCGGCACCACCGATGCTGTGTTCCCCATCAGTCCAGGCCATGGCTTTCATGAGAGAAATGTTTCTCCTATGGGAGAAAATGGGACAAAAAAACAAGCAAGCAGCTAACTGAGGTGCAGATCTGCTGCCATTAATTGCAACACCATCTTGATGTCGCAGATGGATTTCTCCTCTGGTCTTTCTGCATTCAAAACACTACTCCCAGAGGCAGGAAGACGGCACGAGTGATCTTGAGTGCCACCTGGCTTCCCGATAAAGCTTACATTTCCTCTGGTTCACTTGTCAGGGATATCACTCCTCTTAGCAGCACGGCATTGCCAGAGAGATCTTGCAAATGTGACAACATTCGAGAGAGAAATTATCTCCATTCGGAGCTAATTTCTGTTTCCCAGCAGGGCTCCGCTGTGACCCTGCTGGGTTTGGAAATGCTGCTGTTTGGTTAATAGATGAATGTTTTGTGGATGACTGTATCTGTGCTCCGCTGGTGCCAAGTTTGGCTTCCTCTGCTCCCTCGCCTTCTCACTTGCAGCCAACATTGCGAGGCCTAAATGGATTTATTCACAGGACAATAACTTGACTGTCATTAGCATGGGGAAAATAATGTATGAGCAAGCGATAAAACAAAATGCTCATTCTCTGCCATCCATAACTGCCTGGGAGGTCTCTTAAAGATGTACTGTAGGGAGCCATCTGCTCAGAAGGGGAGATGGGACTGTCAGGAAATGATACACAAGTTAGAGATGGGAAGATCTATAGTATCATCCAGACCATTTGCTGAGTGGGACTGCTCATTACTGCTCTGCCCGCTCTGGCTGGGAATTGAACAATGGCATCTCCGCTGTTATTAGACATGTCTCGTAATGAGCTGACCCAGTGGGTCTTTCATTTCCCAATTTGTTCTTTTTTTTTTTTTTTCCCCTCCCAGAATGGGATTTGGGGGAAAAGACGACAACTTTTTCAGTGCCCTTTTGCTGCATTTTGGAAGCAGGATTTTGTGGGTTTTTAGCACTTTGTGTTTCTTTGCTACGGTGGAAATCCTGAGTTATGAGCAGAGAGTTACTGAACTGCTGAGTAGTCCATTTAATTCATTTTGCTCCTTGCAGGGAGCTCAAAGGAGTAGAAATACTCATCACGTAGTGTGGAAAACTGTGAACTACAACTGAATGCTTTTTTTGCTTCTTTGAGTTGAGTTTGGTTTTTGGATTAAAATACAGGTCTCTGGGCAGATCGCGATAAAATACCATAACAGCATATTTGAGGTCTTGTCGCCCTGGGTATTGTGGTTTTGAAAGGGGGAGAGGACAAAGGTGGATGAAATAAGAGTTTCCCTGACATATGTAGCGCGGGGTTTATCTATAGGAGCGTTTCACATGATGTTTGACTTTACGGTGCTGGACAAACAGTGCAGCTGGTTCCTACCACAAATATTTATTGCAGAGCTTGGCCCCCATCCAGACCTTGTGTTATGTTGCAAGGTGTTAAGTGGAGCTCTACCAAAGGTTTTCTTCTTTTTCCGTCATTCTCCATGTGAACAGGACGGTGAAATTCGCTGTAGTGATAGCTGTGCCCTGTCTATATGAGATTCTCTGCAAACATCCGAGTGATCCCATTTCTTCGTGCTGTCTTAACCTGGTACAGCCAGCCTTTCCCACTGAAGACGGTCAGTCAGAAAGGGAAAGTGCTCTGCAGACTAACAGCATTTCCCAAATTCCTCACTCTTTCCGAGAAAGTCTAGTAGGTGTATATGACTATCTCAATTTCCATCCTTACACCACAACTCGCGCTTGGAAGCATCTGTGTTCAGAAATGGTCCCACAGGTGGACCTGTCATCACGTGGGGGCTGAGTAAAGACAAGGCAAGCAGCCGTGTTCATGCAGGAGGGAACAGTGTTTCAGCAGTGGTTAAATTCTGCACCCATCCCACAAGTCTCCTTGCAATTGGTGTTTCTCTTTGCGTGAATCAAAGGCTGGTGTTGTCTTTTCTCCCATCTCCTGAAGTGAAGAGTTTGTCAGACCTGAATCTCCAGGGTTTTTAAGTGGTCACTCAGTTTTGATTAATGCAATGTTAATACAAACTGTCGGATACTTCGAGCGAGCTGCTAGCAATCTCCATGCATGAGGAATTTCAAAATAATCCTTTGGAGACATCCAGGGACAGAACTGTGATCTCCTTAGTCTTTGATGTGTAGAACACAAGGCTTAATTTACTGAATAAATCACAAGTGATGCCGTCAAGTGCAACATACAAGTTTTCTCCTCTCCGTGCTTTTTGGGCAGAGCACTTAATGCTGCATCTTCCCTGTTGGCCAGCACCGGACTGAGGTGCTGTGCCAGGGCACCCTGCCTTAAATGGTGAAATCGAACCCTGGTCATGCCCCAAGAGTAAATGCAGAAACGTAAGCAAAGGGAATAAATGAACGTTTCTGCTTCCTTGTGCAGGAGAGGAGACAACTGATCCTTTTGTAGTTTCCAACTTCGGAAGCTATGCAAGAATGCTGAGGTTTTACAAAATTAAGGTTTCGCGAAACTGAGGACATTTTCATTCTTTTTTTCTGTGTATAAGCGTGTGTGTATTTTTATACTGAATATACTACAACTCATTTCTTAGTAGCTCTGCTTTTTACTTGCTAAAGTAAGTGCCTGGAATGAGGAGCAAGGGAAACTGTTCTGAGAAGACATCAGCCCTATTAAGGTTATGTCTGGAGTTGTTGACAAGGTGTTTTCTTGCTGACTTGTATTGTGATTTCTGCCTACCAGCAAAGTGTTTGGTTGAAATCCTTTTGAAGGAAAGGAGATATGGGCTGGGGAGTCCAACGTCTCTCTTGTCCTGGAGAGTCTGGTTAGAGCATTGACCTGCACGGTAGGACATCCAAGTTTGAGTCCTTCTGCTGACTGAATGGTATAGGAGAAACGTTGTACTCCTTCATATCTAATTCCTAAGCCCTGAGACAGGCAGATATGAGTTTTGTCTATAAAAATGTTTCAGCACTGGTCAGTTCTAGTGGAAAAGTGAAAACGGTCATGATTTCGCCCACTCTGTGGGGGGGAAACCTAAGTTAGAAACATCAGAATTTGCTGTGAAACCAAATTGTCAGCCTCCAGTCATCTGTGGCACTCTTTGTTTGATTGCATTGGGGTGTAATTTCCCCTTAGAAAGCTTTTTTTTTTCCCCCTTTAAAATGAAGCTCAACCTTAGCCCTGCAGAATCCAATAGCTCCAAGTTGAGGGCAGCTCTCCAGGAGCCGGTGGCTGTTGATGTGGCCCATCAGTCATAGCTGTCAATGGTAATGTCCAGCCCTGCATGCACAGGGCTACATTACACATGGCAACAAGTTCTCACTGAAACAAATACAGTAAGGGTTTTAGCAAAAATATAGCTGCTGAGTTGCAGAAATCCATCTCAAGTTCATTGCTGGTAGATGGCCTTAGAGAGCGTTTTGGAATATTTGAGATTTCTCTTCTTTAATCTCTAATTCTTCCATTTAGAAGACAATCATCTACTGATTAATGCCAAACTACTGTTTAGGAAAAAAGAGCTTTTTTTTTTACTAGTTGAGGATGCTTAAACAAGCTGAGTTGGCCTACTCTTTTTTACAACTGTCCTGGAAAGAGGAAGCATATACAGTCCCTGTGGTTTAACTGCTTTTTCATCTGTGCTGGCTTATGAAGTCAAACCACAGAAAACAATGCAATAATTTTAACCGTCAATTTCAATATACTTTTGAATGTCTCAGTAGGATTTTAATCCATTGTATGCAGCTAGCTGCACCCTCCTGTAGGGCCTCTGCTTTCTCCCCACGTTCCCTATGGGAACATATCAGAAAAATGTGAGAATGTATTCAAAAATACAGAGTTCCTAATCTCATTAATTGTAGCTGGATAATGAAGAGTAGGAGACTCTGTGGGCAGAAACATGAAATGCAGTGCTCCAAGGTGAGGTTTGAGTGACCTGTGTCTTTCGAGATCCACCCTATATTGGTGTTACCTTCTAGAAACCCACTAGTGACATTGGTCTTGCCACTCTATGATGTCATTTCACCCTACAAATGAGGCTATTTGACACTTGTTCGAAGTCCGACAAACTGTCTTGTGATTTCAGTGAAACAGCCTCTTTCTGATCCCAGCATCTCCCCCTGGGCTAGCACTTGGAGCCTGGGTCAACTGTTAAAGCCGGTACGTGTGGTTCATGTATTTATTTGGCCATTTTTTTTCTAGCGGTCTCACACACTTTGCATTTTCATTAGTTCTCGTTGAATTTAAATCGTAGTTATGCTCTGTACAGGTAAGTCTTCGCATTGGTGTCCACATGCACAGCATAAATCCAGGGGCAGAGTATCTTCTTCCTCTGGAGGCTCAGTCTTGCTGTGCCATTTCTCTTCTATTCTTTCTGATTGCTTTTGTTTCTGCATCAGGCCAGCTGCCCTTGCTGTGGTCGCTGTGTCTGTCCAGGAGCATCTCTCCTTCACGTGGGGCAAACATACACCCTTCTTCTCCGGCAAGAAAGTTTTTGCAGAAGACAGCACTTTTAATCTTGGGCTCCAAGACTGAAGAAAATAGACCTCAGAGCATGTAGAGTTTTCATAAAAATAATACAGATAATACGGATGGCTCTTTTTTTCCAAACTGGACTAACCATATGAAAACATTTATTTAAAAATGATGTTTGCTCTTCTTCCAAAATTGATGCCCTGCTTCTGAGCATCATTAATTTCCTGGTCTGTGTTCAATTTGTATCGTGTTGCAGGCTGCTAATGATGTTCTAGAGCAGATATTACAAAGGAGAAGGAAACCTGCCACTCAGTACATGGGAAATAAATCGCCACCTTGCCATGAGATTACCTGTAATTGGGAGAGTTGTGTAAAATCCTGAGAAGAGCCACTTCTGGGAATGTTCAGGGGGGCTGAAAATGTCAGGGACCGGCTTTTGAGCTCCTGCAGTACAATCTATGCTCAAAATAACTGAATGTTATTCCTTTTCATTGCGGCCTTGCACAAATGTATATTGATTAATAAAGGAAGAGCATGGCCTGTGCCTGGCACTCTTGAGTGATAAACAGTTATGCAGCAGTAAAGAGGGTATATTAAAGGGTAAGAGCTAATGACTTTTCTTCTGTATGTAACACATTAAAACCAGCATGAAGCTACAGCTATTTTATCAAGCTGCTAATGTCCCTGACAACATTCACTTGGTGGGAGTGAATGAATGGAAATCCATTTAGAGAAGTAAATTAAAATACCTTAAAAAATGTCTTTAATAATAGCTACAGAACTCAGCAGGATCAGAGAAGTGAGAGATACAAAAGACCTATTAAGTTATCCAGTCCATCTCCCTGCCAAGGCAGCAGTAGTCCTTATTGTGCAGTTACTACTGTATCATTCGGTGAAGATTTAAATGTCTCAAGTGCCAGTCCCTCTGATGGGAGAGTAACCTAAAGGCTGGAAGATTGGACTGTCACAAAACTTTCCCGTGTGCAACCTGATTTTTCCTTCTCTAGTTGTCTGCTGCGCTGCATGCATAGATCTGTGATGGGAATAAATGGAAGAAAATCCTTATCCAAGTGGTAACTTTTATATTTCCTACCTGTAACAATGCTGAGTTAGCACACTGCTTGGCGTTAGGGATGCATGTTTGTTTGAAGACTGCCGAAAGACATCTCCTCAAGCAGATACTTCCCGTCCCATCATTCTGATTTGTGGCAATGTGTTTTCAGGGGTGAGAGCCACCCTGGCAGTGGGGAGCTTGCTGGCTTCTGCTGATGATCCATTTCCAGTGGGATGGACCTGCTGAATCTTCGTTGCCATGCTGCTAAGCTCCTGGGCATTGGGCAAGAGTTGATGTGCCAAGAATTTCTGGTTTGTGGGGAATTTTGGAGATCTGAGTAGTTATGGTCTCATTTTGTGGGGCAGATTTGCATTACTAGTCTTGGAGAAGAAAATGTCACTGCTCTTAGATATTTCTGTTTCAGAGCTTCTAGGGTGGCAGGGTGGTTTTGTTTGCTTGTTTGTTTGCAAGCATACCTTTGGCATCTTTTCCCGTGGAATTTATGTGAGCTCAAAATCAGAATAAATGCATCTGGTCTCCAGTATAATCAGCTGTAGAAGTTCACCTGGTAATTTCTGCATCAAGTCCATAACTCCTGTTTGAAAGGAGCTTATCTTTTAGAAAAGCACCTGTGCTTGATTTAGAGCCTTGCGGAGATGGAGAATCCAGCACACACAATTGCAAGCTGTTCAAGTGGTTAATTACCTGCACTGTTAAAAAACATGTAGCTCGCTTCAGCTCCTATCCGCTGGATCTCGTTATGGCTTGTTATGCTTGTTTAAAAGACTTAAATAAAAGAAATAAGGAGCTTGAAAAATATCCTAACGTCATAGGCATTTGAGAGGTCAAAAAAGGGTTTTTCTCCTCTTTCTGTGCAAAGATCTTGACAGAAGTGTCATGATAATCAACAAGGCTAGTTCATCTGGGCTTGTAGAGCAGACAGTTGAACAGAGCATTTCTCCTTTGAAAAAGCTTTTCATAGGGAGTTATCTTGTCACATCTTTCTGTCCTGGTGGTGGCAAAATTGTTTTCTGGTAGGACAAATGAGCTGTTGTCTTGTATGTGAGCGTCAGCGTGCAGTGGTCTCTAAGGGTTGGGAAGAAGAGCTGAACTGCAACCCAGATGTTAAGTCTGTGTCCTGCATGACATGAGAAAGCACGCAGGCAGATGTGGGCTGATTCTGAGTTGTGATGCAGTAAGAAGGGCTTCATTTAATTCAAAATCAGGGATATCTTTCTAACACAGCTTCTCCTTGCTGTGAAGTGCAACATGGAGCAAAAGTCAGTCTCAAATTTGGGCAAAGAATAGTACAAAAAATCTCATCCAGAATTACCTACAGTCCCTGTGCCTCCTCTTCAGCTTTCTCCAGCTTTGGCCTCGCGTACTACAGAAATGGCATGTGTACTTTTAGACTGTGCGGGCTTTTCTTCAAATTGCAGAGTCTATGAGTATCACCTACCTATGTTGCAGAGCATAGTTTGAAAATACTCCTGGCAGACTCCTTTTTTGGTGCTTTAAATAGCTGTGATTGATTGGGTATTTACTGGGCTTCAGCAGGGTTGGCTGCAGTTAATGTTGACTTGGTGTATAATAGAGACTCGTGTGTTAAAATCCTGTACTCTGTGAAATCCTGAATAATGAATATAGTATTTAGAGGAAGAAAACAATTCTTCTGCATGGGCAAAGGAGACATAGTAATAAGCAGATTTTATGGTACATGTTCTGTGTTTAAAAAAAAAAAATGTACATTTTGCTCTGCATCAATATTCTAGTTCATTGGAGCAAATGTTTTCTGCATCACATAGTACCAGGTAAATAAGGGATATCCAGAACCTTGTTTGTGCACTCATTTGGCTGCTGCAGCATCACATTTAATAGTAAGAGAGAAACACACAGTATCATGGGCTCCTGTTACCATCTGTGGGTATGAAGGCACTCGGGACCTCTCAG
This sequence comes from Chauna torquata, assembly GCA_013399475.1. NCBI lineage: Eukaryota > Metazoa > Chordata > Aves > Anseriformes > Anhimidae > Chauna > Chauna torquata. The sequence continues at coordinate 71,749 of VXAL01000026.1, forward strand.
AATAAAGCCCGTAAAATGAAAAATATCACCTGCAGAGAAACAGGCAGAGATATAGTTTAAAAAAATATCCCTCAGAGTTAGGAGCATTTGGGAAGCAAAGTTGTAGGAGGATGTAGTATAACCATAGTAACAGGCAGGATTCTGCAGAACCGATACTGGAATAATGAATTTTGCTGAAAAAAATGCCGTATGAGAAAAGGAGGCTATCAGATTTTGAGACCGTAAAAAGAGTTTTGCATTTAAACACGTATTTGAATTGATACATACTAAAAGCTCCAGCCCTTTGTAAATCCTGGATGTACCACAGAAGAAAACAAATTGAAAAGCCCCCTTATCACTCAGTGTGAAATAACCACTAATCAGTAAAACAGGCAATTTAGACTCTCATCTTGCCTCTGTTAGCTAAAAAAATACGTCCGTTCAGGGGTTTAATGGTGGTGGGTTTTTTTTTCTCTTTTAGTGAGAGTAGCTGTGGCATTGCTGTATGGAAATAGGGGTGCAGGTTGGCTCCCTGCAGCAGGAACAGAACTGGGGCAGCACCCAGCTCTCCCGCCCTGTCCATACGCACTCCCCCGCCACAGGGACTTATCTTGGGTTTTTTTAGACACCAGGTAGGCTTAATCAGCCAGCTTATGGCAATATTCAGGGGAGACTGGGTCCCCAGCTCCTGCTTTTCAGTTTTGAATGATTTCTGTCTCTAACTCTGCTCCTCCAACGTGTAATATCATCTAATGAGGTGACAGAATAGTTATTTTGTTGGCCTTGCAAGATATTTGTTAAACTGCCAGAATGTCGGCAAAGGGAGTGAATGCATTCGTGTTTTTATCTCCATCTCCCATTGCCGTTCAATGTGCTGACAACACTTGATATTTATCAGCTCCCAAGAGCCTCTCCAGGTATTTAAGCATCTCGACCCGTTCCCGTGGCTCCCTCCCCTCCCCGTCCACACCAGTAAAGCAAAGAACATGCTGGGAGATCGCCACAGAGCTCCATTTCAACCGCCTGCTGGGTAACAAAGCGTTATTAATTGACAGCAGAGTAACCAAATTGCAACTGGCAGCCTAATGCTGCGGAGCATCACGGGTCACAGCCCGCAGGAGGCAGCATCGCAGGTGGGGGGCGCGGGCTGGGGGGCAGCTCGGGCAGGAGTTTCCTGTTTCAGAGCCGCTTGCCTGGGGTGAGATTTTGGTGAAGCTCCTGCAGCTGCTGAAGCCCCGTCAGTCTCTGTAAATGTCATAATAAAATAAATAATAATAATGGTAATGATAATGATAATAATAATGAATGTCATAACAAAATGAAGCCCAGATCCTAGACCCTGGATCTCAGATACTTGGGGAACTGCATGTCTTTATGCAGAATCCTGTATGCCAAGCCAAAATATAAGAGCACATTGAGCTCAATCTTCTCTCCACAACCCCATTATGTGCTGGAAACACTTTGTTGCATCCGGTGGCATTACGCTGGTGTGATACTGGGCCCCCCAGTTCAAGAGAGACCTGGGCATCCTGCAAAGAGCCCGGCCCAGGGCCACCGAGATGCTGTGGGGCCTGGAGCCCGCTGCTGTGAGCAGAGGCTGCGAGAGCTGGGGCCGCTCAGCCCGGAGAGGGGGAGGCTCAGGGGGAGCTACCCCGCGGCCACCGCTGCCCGCAGGGAGCTGCGGAGAGGACGGGGCCAGGTGCTGGGCAGCGGTGCCCGGGGCAGGAGCAGAGGCCCCGGGCACGGCCTGGAGCCCAGGAGGCTCCCCCTGGACACCGGGTGGCACTTCTGTGCCGTGCGGGTGCCGGAGCCCTGGCACGGGTACCCAGAGCTGTGGCGTCTCCTCCTTGGAGATCCCCAAACCCACCTGGACGTGGTGCTGGGCACCAGCATGGGGTGGCCCTGCTGGAGCAGGGCTGGGGCCAGGAGGACCCAGAGGTGCCTCCAACCTCAGCCAGTCTGTGATTCTGTGATCCTCGAGTGCAGCGATGGTGAACCAGGCTTCCAAACTCACCATCCCCTTTGCACTCCCGTGGGCGTTGCTGTGCCAGGGAATTGCAGGGCAGCCTCTGGCCCCCTTTCAAGCTTCCAGCCTGGAAGCAGATCAGATGGAACCACTGAGCGGAAAGACAACAGAAAAAAAATCAAGCAATGTCCCAGGTGCCCTGGGACTGGTGGGAGCACTCTGCCTAAGCCTGCTCTGCTTCCACTGCTTGCGTTGGGCACGGTGCAGGTCGCCTGGTGGCTGCGTGCAAGGAGATTTAGAGAGGTGGGAGGGGAACGGCCAACACTGCGGTACGGAGAATGGGCTTGGGTGGGAACGAGGAAGAGTAAAGTTTTGATAGGAGAAAAGAAGCTGAAATATGTCTTTGCTGGATGCTGTTTCCTCGTGGCCTTGGCTAAAGAGGGGGAATTTCCCTGCATGTAGCTTTCTCTGGCACACACCGCAGGGCACTGGGGACCGCGCCAAGGCTCCTGAGCCAGAGCATCCATCTGGCACCTGGGGTGTCACGGCTTTGTGAGATGCTCGAGCCCCATGGCGACATGCTGGCAGAGCACCACGCTTTGCCGGTGTTCGGACAGACGTGCAGCCAGCTTTCACCACCTGCCCATCCTCTCCGTTGCCTCCATCCCAACCTGTCCAGCAGCCTCCACAAGTTCATTTCTTGTTCTCATCGCTGAGCGAGCAATCGGCCAAACACCCACAGGACTGACGAGAAAGCAACGCCAGCCTTCCAGGCAGGGAAGGAGACACCCCACGGTCTCCTCAATTACAACCACCCAGTTTCTGAGTGCAGCCCCTGCTCTGCACCTCACCTCCTGGGGCCACAGGAAGATCCAGAGCCTCAGCGACCCGTAGGGAAGTTTGTCACTGTAATGGATGATTACACGGCATACGGTGCCTGAGACAGGTGAGGTTGCTTCGAGCAGAACAAATCCGTATGGATGATGCTTTCCTGCTGGGACAAGCGTAGGCTTCCTCCCCTGACGTGTTGATTTATGTATTTGCAGCTCTTCCCTGATGAATAGTGCCCCAGCGTGGGTCATTGGAGCCCCCTGCTGAATACACCTTCTCAGTGCCGGGAAAGAAGAATGAATAATGTTTTGGAAAAATGAACTGAACATTTTTGGGGGGCAGCTGAGAAGCTGTAATTAAAAAAAAAAAAAAAAAAAGGCAAGAAAATGCACGAATAAATGTCAAGGCATCAGTGTGAGATTTAACCACCAATGTGCTTTGGAAGTGGTCCCAAACCCAGAGCTGCGGGTCAGTGCTGAGGTTGAAGAGGTTTGCAAGGTTTCTGTCTGTCATGTTCTGCCTTTAATTACAGCTGTGCTCCATGTAGCGCTTTTTAAATTGTGGGGTGTCAGCTATACTCCAGCTTAAAAATTAGATTAGGCTTTACTTATTTTTTCCTTTGAGGCAGCCACGTCCTGCACTCATCTGGTGTCTTCCTCTGCCAAGACATCTCAAGGAGATTTAAGTGATGGGCAATAATATACTAATAATCGACAACCTTTACAGTGCCAAGGTCTCTTCCTCCATCTGCTGTGTTTTCAGGAGCCCATCACATGCTGAAGACATCCCTGTACAGGGAGATTCCTATCTTTGCCGTTCTTCCCCCAAGAAGATGAAGAGTTTGCCAAGTGAACATGCGTGGGAGAAGCTGCAAATTCTACAGAAAAAATATGGGGGGTTGAGATTGTTTGTCTAATCTAGTGCTCCTTGCTGCAAAGTCAGAGAAAACAAAATGGCATTGAAAATTGAAGGTGTGCGTAAGCTTGACCTGTTGCTTTGAACTTTTTTTTGCATGTTGGGGACTCGCTAGTCCCTGCTTTATTGTGCCGTGCGCCTTTGCATCTGCCACAGGGACCACTGGAAACCCCAGCTGCATCATTTTACATCGAGTGCCCTCTTTCTGTAGAGGAATTCAGTAATTTTAAAAACTTAGGCAGGGTTGCACAAGTCAAAGGTGAGGAAGAGTTTCGGCAGTGAGTAACCTTGGCTTGGGGAATTAAGCCAAGGCAAATTTGATTTTCAAGAGAAGGGGGCTGTGAGTATAGAAAAGGAAATCCCATAATCTGTTTTGTTTTGTTTTTTCTGCCCCATCTGTCAAATGGGGGGATAATACCTCTGGGGCTGCTTATTCTTCTCCATCATTTTTGGCCGGTGAAAGCTCTACAGTCAGAGTGTAAATTATACGTGCCCTGGAGCTGCTTTACATTATCTGAAGCTTCAGCACAACTGAGAATATGGGCTGTATCAAGGAGCAATGATAAATGTTTGCAAAATACATTAAAGATAAAACCCACAGTGTTAATAACGACTGGTGCTATTCTATTTTATCATATTACATTGACAGTAGCTAATGGACAGGAGGTCGTAAGAAGGAATTTCTTTTTATTTTTAGTAGCAGTAAGACCCTTTTAAAACCTTCACCCCGATGTGCTGTAAGAGTAATGAATCATACCCTCGGCGTGATGTTAGGATTCAGCACCACGCAGTGTTTTCAGGTGCGAGGAGATGAATATTGTTCTGTGGATGAGTTTCCTTGTTAGTGTGGGTTTTTTTAAAAGGGTTCATTGAAGTGTCTTGCCATAAAATTATGCTTTGATCATATCCATTTGCTGTTAATGAATCCAGATGGGTTAGCGGCAACTGGATTGTAACTCTCTGATAATACATGCGCTGCCTTTCATTTTCTCGCGGAGTTTTAGAAGATCCTGCGCTGGCCCAGCTAACGAATCCAGCTGTATTAACATGGCCTAATGCATCCTGATATATAGCGTCCCCAGAGACACATGCAGATGTGTCAGGATTGCTTTGGAAAAGGTTAAAATGTTACAGAAAAATAGCCCTTACGTATCTGGTACTGCCTTCTTTCATATGGTAATTGTCTTTTTTTTTTTTTTAAGTCATGCAAGTAGCTTAGTATTCTCATTAAATCAAAAGACCTTATTCTAAAATCAAGATATTGGCAGGAGCTTAGCTCTGATTTTAATGTTGTGGAGGCGAGAAAGTGAGCGGGAGAAGCTATGTAGAAACCAGCAATACCCTCCCTTTTAACATACAGTCTTTGGGTTTTTAAGTTGTTGTTTTCTTGAATATCGACTTATGCAATGAAATAGAAATGGGGCAGGTTGAGACCAGCTTTGATTCTTCTTCATGTGGCTGCATGTCCAAGGCATGAAGTTCACTCCAACATGAGGACGCATGGAAGGACAGATCCTTCCCCTTGTAAACTAAGATCAATTAATAACATGGGTCTACTGAAAATCCCGCCCATCTCTCACCAGTAAAATACCAGTGGAAAATGAAGAGTGTGATTACCCATGCAAAGAGGCAGATAACTGCTTTTGTTTTCTAGGTTGCTGCATGAGTTAGGAACATCAGGGCTTTTTTCTTCCCTATTTAACTTTAATGCCTCACTGTTAAGGGTCAGGATCAGCCCCTAGAAGGAGACTGTTGGATATGGACTGAAGCTGCAAGGCAGATTCTGTATTTTCCACATGTGCAGTCAGAGATGTTCTTGTGGCTTTCGTCAGCAGGTTGAGGAGTCACCTTGTCCTCTGCTGAGAGACACACACTTGGGGGCACATTTTAAGCCATTTTGGTACAAAGTGAGGCACCTTTGCTGAACCCCCTTGCACTGATTTTGGTCTGGCGTAGCTCGGGGCAGCAGCTGAAGGTTGAAGGACAGCAGCTCCTTAAACAGCTCAAATGCAATGAGGGCATAATTGTGCCATACCTCTAGCCTAGTGGATCTGATTGATCCCAAAATTAGAAGGTAATTTTCACACCTCACTTACCAGCACAACATATGTAGTTTACGGTTTACTCTCAAGGGAAAGGAGCCAGATCAATGTCTCATTTTCGTGAGATTTGGGTGAATTCTTAAAAGGCTTCTTTTGCCCTCGCTGGGGTCAGCACAGTCTCCTGGCACTCTGGCAGCCGACCAGTGATAGCAAAGGCGATGTCTGAATCCTGCAGAGCATGAGCTGTGCTTACAGCTTGGAGCCCATCCCCATGAAAACAGCATCCGGGGCTGCTGCAGCCTCTCCATACGTTTGTCTGAATCACACAATCACGGAATGATTGAGGTGGGAAGGGACCTCTGGGTCCCTCTGGTCCAACCCCCCTGCTCCAGCAGGGCCACCCCGCGCTGGTGCCCAGCACCACGTCCAGGCGGGTTTGGGGATCTCCAAGGAGGAGATGCCACAGCTCTGGGTACCCGTGCCAGGGCTCCGGCACCCGCACTGCCCGGTGTTCAGGGGGAGCCTCCTGGGCTCCAGGCCGTGCCCGGGGCCTCTGCTCCTGCCCCGGGCACCGCTGCCCAGCACCTGGCCCCGTCCTCTCCGCAGCTCCCTGCGGGCAGCGGTGGCCGCAGGGGAGCTCCCCCTGAGCCTCCTCCTCTCTGGGCTGAGCGGCCCCAGCTCTCGCAGCCTCCGCTCACAGCAGCGGGCTCCAGGCCCCGCAGCATCTCAGTGGCCCTGGGCCGGGCTCTTTGCAGGATGCCCAGGTCTCTCTTGTACTGGGTTCTTCTCTGGTTCATTTGCTCATGATGACACCAGGTTGCAAGTCCCTTAGGGTTGGTTATTCTGCTCCGTGTGCATCAAGTCCAGGGTGGGATTGAATATTTATTAAAACACAGCTACTTGTAGTAACAGGAGAACAAGAACAGCTGAGAGGTGGCTATGCCAAAATACATTTTTGCTTGGACAAAATAATCCCAAATTGTTGCTAGTTACAATATGAAGGGTCGGTGACTTGCTTAAGAGCAAGTTAATATGATAGAAGAGCAACCGAAGAAAAGTTTCCTCCTCCAAGTACAGCTGTGAGCCAAGGACATCTCAGGCAGAGCACAGTCAGTGACTAAGCCTTCATTTAAACCCCCCTGCTGCCCACATGCTCAGGAATAATCTGTGTTCTGAATGAGGATGAGCTTTGCAGGTGCTTTTTTACCAAATCAGGGACAGGTAGCAGAGCAGAATCAATTCCTGTCACTCACAGGTAACTCTGGAGGAGCAGGATTATGGATCAGGGCAATGCTACCGCACTTTAATCTGGATATCAATACAGAGAAGGAAGTTGGGCTTGTGGGGATATTGCAGAGACTATGATTTTGGTTTTGATGAGATTTTGCTCTGCAAACAACTGAGTCACTGCCTCCTCTTCACAGCCTGATTAATACAAAGAAAAAGCTAAATTCAGCCTCAGTGCAGCTCTCTGGAAGTCCCTGGAGTACCCCCGGTATAACTGGAGTCCAGAATTTCTCAAACGAAGCACGGCTCCCAGATGCTTCAGTCTCCTTCTTTGCCATCGCGCATAGGTCAGGAACAGCCCTTCGTTCTACTGAGCCTAATAGTAATTCAATTTGTATCAGCCTGGGACTTCAATAACCTTTCTTCTGTATTGTTTATAGCAACAAAATTAAATGCAGCAGGCAAGTCACCTTGGGGTGCCTCAGAAATCCCAAAATTCATACGAGGTGCTACAAATCTCGGATGTTATCAGATACACAGTACCTCCTTCTGCAGTCTGTCAAAACTTGCTCATCTGTAGGCTGTGGAGCATCATTTTTGGTTTGCAGATTTGTCCTGTTGTTCCTGTGATCGTAATCGCAACAAAAGGGTTGCAAGGTGCTGCTTAACCCTCAGCCTCCGGCAGGAAGTTTGTCACTGGCACATATGGTTTGTACAAATGTGAGCAGTGGGTGTAATCCCTGGTCTTTAGGATAGTCTGCGATCTGGGAGTCCAGAGTTACTGGTCAGGGTGAAATGCTCAGTGTTGGCAAGTCCACGCGGAGCCCAGCGAAGCTGCGGGTGCCTGATTCCTCTGAAAATCACGCATTTGAAGTTTGAGGTTTCATCTGGTGAACAGAAGGCTCAGTGGACTCTGCTGGTCCTGAGCCACTGGCTGAGAAAGCCAAATTCTTCCAGACCTGATATTCAAACCCCTAAACTATCCCGCTCCATCTCTCACGTGTTTTCTGCTTTTTCCTCTTTCGTTCTGTTTTACGTCGCTCGGCGGCACGAATAGTACTAGCATCAGGGAGAATCACCTGTACAGTTGCATCTGTGACAGTAATTAGCAAAACATGAGGAGGCTGAAATTAAGATATACGGTTAACCGCTATTCATACTTGGACTTTCATTTCCTTCCAGAGCACAGTAATTGTGGAGAAGACTGTTCAAGACCTGATGAACCTGATGCATGACTTGAGCGCCTATTCGGATCAGTTCCTCAACATGGTGTGTGTGAAACTCCAGGAGTACAAGGACACCTGCACCCTTGCCTACAGGTACGGGCAGGATTGGAAATCGATGTATGCTGGAGGTACTGCTCTTGTGCTTTTGCTACTTGACATGAGTAGGAAGGAGTTACTTCTGGAAATCGTCTCTGCTGGGACAGTTAAGAATATTTTTTTATAGGTGGGGGAAAAATCTGAAATAATGATGACTGCCATATGAAGAGTCTTGGTTTCCCACTGACTTTGTACACATCACGCTATGGTTTAGGCTTTTTAAACATGGATGACATTAGCAGTAGTGCTGAAAAACCACATGGCTGTTCTCTCAATCAGGCAAAAGGTGGCCTCAGGTTGGAGATGGAGAGTATAAGGCTTCATCTTTAACATAAATAGCTGTTTATAGCTATTGCTTGCTTGTAAAGCAAGTCAGATCCTTCCGTTTGATCCATTCCATTCTTTGTTCCCAAGAAATCTTAAAAAACAGGTATATTTTAATAAATTATGTAAAGGTTTAGGTATTCAGATCTCATGACAGTGTAGGAATTCATAACCACAACACACCATGTGAATACACACACACTGGATTTTGTGACACTTTCCCAAAACCTTCCTGTAAACTTATTCTTTCGAGGGACCATCAAATGCTGTATCCTGGGCTGTTTATCAGCGTTTTGGGGGGATCTGTCTCTAACTGCTTCCCAAACCGTGGTGTAGAAGCTGAACTCAGTGTGGTGCCTCTGGGCACAGGTTCTCATGCTGGGACGCGGGGTGTGCATCCTTTGGGCGCTTGCTTTGTCATAGATTTCCTTGGTAACCATTGATAAATAACTTAACTGTACATCTCAGCTGCCCATCTGTAAAATGGCTCTCCCTGGAGAGGGGGGCCAGCAGCAGGCCCCGCACCACGGGGATAAATACTTGCATTGAAAGACACTAAAGATGCTGCGGCAATGTGGGCTATAATAGCTGCTATACATAATCTGCTTTAATAGCTAATTGAGGCTGGCGATAGCAGGGGAAGCTGAAAAAGCCCCTTGTGTTTTCTGACCAAGAGCATTAAGAAATTATTTCCTATTGCCTGATTTCATTCAGAAGAAACTTCATCTGGCGAGCGGCTGCGTATGGGCTCATTATTATTATTAATAACACCAACAATAGCAGTGAGCACATATGTGGGCTAAACGGCATCCGAGCGCTCATGTAAATCGGTAGCTGTGTGTGTGCCATTGTCCAAAATGTTCATATTTTATATGAAACTTCACTGGCTGGAGCCAGACAATAGATGTAATTTCTTTGGCTTGAACTTAAAGGTCCTTCCTTCCTTCCTTCCTTTCCTGATGCCATTCCTGGCTTTGGCACCTGCTGAGGCATAATTAGGACAGCCCTAATTTGGCAATATCCTGATTACAGCAGGAGGAAAAACAGGAAATGTTCTAGTTTTTCTGCTAGCAAATGACTGACTGAAATAGAAATCTATATACATTTGAAATGATTGAGAGGAATACAGCAGCTACCCGGCTCTGCCGGGCGAGCGGTTCGATGCGCGGGGTCAGCATGCCCTCTGCAGGGACCTCGCGTCGGTACGGCTCGGCATGGACCACGGTTTTCCTTCAGGGTTTGAACTGGATAAATCCTCAAGTGTCCTCACAAGGGGAACGTTAGTGGAGGAGTGACCATTTATAGCTGCCTAACATCAGAATAAACTACTTAGAGCTGTATGCTAATACGATCAGGCGAAGCTATTGGAGCAAGGGCGTGTGTGTCTGTTCTTGAGATGTCAAGGTAGTGAGAATTTGGGAAGCCAGAGAGATGGTTTATGCAAGATTTGCACATGGCATTCGTTCCTCCCCCACGTGCATGTGTTTCCTGAAGGGGAATAGGAGCAAGCGTGGATTAAATGTATTCAGATACAGGCTCCTCAAAGCAAGACGGTTTCATTCGGAGTCCTTCACAGCACAGATAGCTCCGTCAGGACGTCAGCGCTAAGAAATGCAGAGCTGAGATTTTTCGTGTTTGATTTCCACTTGGCTCTGATTTCCTAGTGAATATAAAAACTAGCAGGGCTGGATGTGAATGGATTGGGCATTTATATAAGTAGCAACTGTGGATTTTCTTGCTTTAATTTATGATGAATTTTGGAAGCATATTTAATATGAGCTAGGTGAGATGTCTTCAGCAAATCATGTGTTTGTAAGAAGCTTGACACCAACTGTTTACAAATGTGAGTTATGTTTTCTGACTGCTTTATGGTGGGGGGAGGGGGGACTGGGGATTAAAATGAAAGCAAAAATGGGAGATACAGCCACAAAACCTCCTGCTGTGTGGGCAGTGGTATCCTAAGTCTGTCCACCCCACATCTAGCTGCTGCTCCAACAAATTTCTGTGAAAACAGCTCTACTCATGAGTTAAGCCGGTATAGTTAAACCATTTTTACTAGGTTTTGGGAGGTACTGAAAGGCCATACAAGAAGTTGCAGGGACAGGATAAAATCTGATCAGTTCAAGGTAGTAGCTACCCTTAACATTAGTCTTTCTCTTTAGCCTTTTGCCAACACCCTTCTTGGAAAAGCTTTGCTGTTTTGAGCTCTAAAACAAATCTCTTTCTGTGTCCTTCCTCAGTAATTTATCCCATGTTTAGTTAAATTCACATTGAAGTTGCACCTTATTTTATTGTCCAACTTTATTGTCCTGTGTGTCCATCTGCTTTTTATCACTCTTTCTTCATCCTGTCTCCATTGAACAAGTATTTTCTCGTGCTTTTTTCAACCTGTTTGAAGAGTCTGAATGAAGTCACCCAAATGACTCTCTCCAGTCTGTAAAAAGAGATGGACATCTCCAAGGAGTGATTCACCTGAATTAAAACATGGCTAAACTGCCTGGAGGTGTGCAGCACTCTCTGTCAGCTGTGAAGACAGCGTGACCAGCCTCCTGGTTGAACTGTCTCAGCTAAGTTTGTGAAATTAGGTGGGGTAAAATAGGGCATAAATCTCTCCAAACATTATGAGGGAAAAAAAAAAAAAGAGAGAAAAAAAAAGGTTCCCACTTTTTTACAGATAAGGAAATGAGGAGATGAGGAGCAGATAAATTTATCCAAGGTGCGGGGCCTGCAGTCAAAATGGGATTTCTCAAGTTCCCAAGAACTTGCCACTACATTTAATACTTCTTACTGGCATCTCCCCCTTCTTGTATTAACTTTTGGATTTGTAAGTTGTCTTTTTGGATCTAGAAGCTTTCCAGGCAGGAGTCTGTCTCCCTCAGGCCATCAGGTACCCGGCACATGCTGAGCATGCTTCTTTTAAACTCTTAGCAATGAGAGCAGAGCTCAGTGTGGAAAAATCCTCTTGGCCCTGGGAAGACAAAAAATCATTCGCAAATACCATTGGCACAAGGCAGTGGAGTCCAATTAGCTCCTGTGGCTTACAGATGTTTTTCTAATGAAAAGCCTTGGTCCCCAGCTGTGTCCGGAGACATTCCCCATCACTGCTCCCAGCTCGGTGGGACAGCGGTGCCAATCTGGGACCATTACCACCAGCAGATGTTTTCTGGATAAAACCCACTGAGCTGTGGAGGGGCAAACCCTCTTGCACATGTGCCATCACCTGTGCAAGTGTTACACCTATTCCCTACCCGCTCCCGAAAGCTGGGTACAAACAGATGGCATTTTCCTTGGCCCATTGAGCTGTGAATTAATTAGTTGATTATGGCACTGGTGGTGGCAAGTAACCCTATTACAGCAGCAGGAATAATTGCATAGGGCTTTGGGAGAAAGGGAGTGTTTGGAAGGAAGCACTCTGAGCTGTACTAAAACATGTCATCCTGTCTTGTAATAATTTACTCGAGGACCTGAATTAGGTTGACATTGATAGGAACTTACGGAGGCTGAAAACTGGCTGAGACGTTAGAAAGAAAAGGTGGGGAAAAGGGTGTCTGTAACTGATGGTGAAAGCTGGACTTCTAACAGAGATCAGGGTATGTTCCACCTTATTTAACATCTTCCTTAATGAGGGGGTGGTTGGAGTAAAGCCAACATGACAATAAAAATTAGGAAGTGTTGCAACCATGGGAAAGAATGGGGAAATAATACAAAGGGACCGACGTAGTGGTGGCAGTGTCCCAGCATTGATAAAGTAGAGGCAGCCTTTCGATTTCAGTGAAGAACTCTGTCAAGGGCTCCAGTGGCTCATGGTCCCATGAGTAAAACATCACCAAAAGTTAAGACAAGCAGGAATCGTGTGGGTTAGGCTCTTGGAAAACACTGACCCTAGAAAAGTGGGGACACCCAGCTCAGTCTGGAATTGCTATAGCAGCCAAACAGACGCCCCTCAATCCTCCCCTGACACCCACTCCAAAAAAGCAATAGGGTTTTTGAGGACAGCAGATACTAAGGATCATAAAACAGAGAGGTAGCTCAGTCCTCTGACTCCATCAGAAGACTCCCAAAGATGACTTTCATTCGTAGACATCTGAAGGGCTATGATAACACTGTAAATAAATGAGTACTGAGACTGAGTACTGAGGCTGCTATAAGGGAAAATAACAGGGATTAATGGGATGAAACTGAGTAAAGTAAAACATGAGCACAGTATCAGTATTATTTTTTTTTTTTTGTCAAAGAGTTAGATTTGTTCGTCTGTGAAATAGACTCCCAAGGGAAGGAGTCTATTACTTTAGTCATTTAGATCTGGAAAGGACAAAGCACTGACTAATATATTCAGTGGAACAGTTGTCCTGCCTTGGCAGAGAAATGGCCAAATATCAAATTCAGTTTTTCCGGCTTGGATGTCAGAGATTCTGGTGGAATGTG
>VXAL01000026.1:84851-172291 GCA_013399475.1 Chauna torquata
TTTTTTTTTTTTTTTTCCCGGGGTGTTTAGCTGAGCCCTTTTTTCATAAACGGAAAAACGCTGAGTTCCTAATAGCAGCAGAAGGCCAAACTGATATTTTAATGCTGAGGTCTTCTGTGGCTGGAAACAGAATTCATTCTTTTTGTCTGTGGTACACTGAACATGAAATTTAAAGATAAGGAAAAATTATATGTAGGTGCATGTGACAAATTCATTGTCACAAATCCAGTGTACTTACTGAGCAGAGGTTGTTTTCTTGGTGGTAGGTAAAAGGAGTGATAGTTTGCTCCGTGCTGGTGGGAAAAGAAGTAATCTCCCGTTTCAAGATAGATCAGTGTTGGCTCCTATCTCAGTGCCATTTTCATTCTTTTCCTTTTCAAAATGCATATACTCCGTGTGTTGTTACTTTTATTTTTACTTATTGGCAAAACACACCTTTCAGGAAATTTAAAATGAGACTGGTTAAGCCACATAACCCCTTAGAAACCTGCAGGGTCTTTATTATGATCTTGCATAACCCATCCCAGAATCACCACCTGAATGGTAGTGACAGCTCTGACCATCTGTGTGCCCCATGCAACATCCTGGCTTGCATCCAGAAGTGTGCAGCCCAGTAACACGCTGGACACAACAAACGTGCATTGCTTCTAGATGCCTTGTAGCGTTGTGAGCAACGGGTGGTGTGGGTGTTTGAGGGGTAAACACAGATCCAGAGTGTTTTCTGTATTTTTGCATAGTAGAAGATGATCGGTCTCTTCGAGCGTGGGGGAGATACCGATTCTGTTGTTAATCTGCAGCTAAGCCTCTCTGTAGGAACAGGACCTCTGACACCTTGTCTTTTCAGACGCTTCCTTTCTCAAGTCACACTGTACTGGTTTTTCAGTGGGTTTTTACCATATTCCCTTTACCGAGGGCAAAAAAAATCCCGCTGCTGCCCATTGGAGAGGGCACCACCATGCTCTTGCTTTGAGTGATGTGAACAGGGGACATCTTGGGCTGGAGAAGCCCAATTGAGAAGACCAATTGGTCACCATGCAAGGAACTCGTAGAAGAAGAGCGTTTTAAAGGCTTGCCGGTGAAGGAGATTGGTGATAGGATGTAGAAGGAAATGCTGGTACCCACTTGCCTTTTCTAAGAGGGTGAAAAACACCTCCCAGGTCCTTGCAGTCTACTGAAAAACCCAAGAGTGGGAGAGGACTCTCAGCTCACCAGCGTGCCAGTGAAATAGCAGAGATGGAAGAGCACTATGCTGTGTGCGCTGGTGGTTGTTCATGAGCAATCCCGACACAAAAAATAGGCAGCTAATTGACTCCTCCACATACAGCATCCCTTTTGTCTCCTGCAATTACCGGTGAGTATTTCAGGTTAGTTACACTGCCAAAAATATTAAACAGGGAAAGTCTTCATAATTGGAATATGCTGTGATCTTTGATTCGATTTCACACACACATACTATTCAGCCGAGAACTCTATTATTTGATGTTTTGAATGACTGGAGAGAAGATTCGGGACCCTTCATTTCCTTTCATTGCTTCAGACCTGCTCCCCAAGCCGGGCCAGCTGGTGTGCGGTGAGCTGGTGGCTTCCACCCAGGTCTTCCTGGGCAGGTTTCCACATTGCAGTCACAACACAATCAGCAGCGGCTGGCGGGCTCAATTGAGATTGCAGAGAACAAATGAGCTGTAGAGAAACTACCTTCTCACTCTCTTAGTACAGAATGACCTCCTCCGGTTGTGTAAATGATTGTAAGTTGAATGATTTCATGGGAGGGGAGAATATGGCCGTTTGTCCCTTGAGGGACTCTATCTAAATACATGAAGAGCTGTGAGTCTGAGAGGAATTTATATTGCGTCCACTTGTGTTGCTGTGCCCTCCACGCAAGCTCTGTGTTGATTTTGTCTTTGGACCCATTCATTAATACTGTGTGTTTTGCACATCCATATGTGATAGAGATTTTTATTAATATGTGTGGAATCAGGTGAAAAGTACAATTTGCTTTGCAGTGATGTGGTTGCTGCTGGTTTCCCATAGGAGCATCGTGCAGTCAGATGAAAAGTTGGTGATCAGCGCGTCCTGGGCTAAAGATGACGATATTAGCAGGCTCCTGAAATCTCTGCCCAACTGGAGCAACATGGCTCAGCCCAAGCAACTAAGACCCAAGAGAGAGGAGGAGGAAGATTTTATAAGGTAAAATATTTTATAGCCTAAGTCGTAAAAGGTTTTTAAAGACAGCAGCAACAATGGTAAAGCCTGCTGGAAACAAAATCAGTACGGTGTTTGCGTAGCTGTTGTGTCTGATATGAGAAGAGTTTGAGATGTGGTCTTTCCTTGAGTGGAGTAATAGAACTTGAGTCCACGTGCATTTATGTGAAACCACCAGCTTTGTGGAACTGCCAACTTCCTGTACATTGCCTGGGTTTGATTCTGTTGATAGTAACAAATTATTAGGGAGATTTTCTGGTTTGGAGACATTTCTGGGCTCTGCTTATCAGTGCCTGTCTCATGATGGATTGGTAGCTAAACCATCCTGAAGCTCTTTATCCTTCAAGAGAAAGAAGAAAGTGGAACTTCTTCTCAAATGCAGCAAGAACAGAAAAGAGGGAGGCCATGGGTCGATAAGGAGGCTTCAGCGGCAGCACCAGCTTAGTGCTTTCCTGCACTTCTTGACTATTCCTGCTTGCTCTGTTCAGACACAGCTATTTGAAGAGTCGCGCCAGTGAAACAAGTCAGGAAAGTGGCCGGGACTGGGGAAGGGAAGAAAGGGTTATTTTTAATTCAGGCAGGTTCTCATTCTGCTTGATGGTGCTACCCTGATGACCCGTGCAGTGGAGAGGGCACCAGTCTGCGACCTAATGGTGGGGACAACTGATTGTACTGGGCAGGAATTCCCAGAGCTGGTATTGTCACCAAAGCTGTTCTCTGTTTGAGCTGTGACCTGGTGGTGTTTCATCTCCATCCTGAGCCCAGCAGCTATTAAGGACAGCCAAGAGGTCACTGGTCTTGAAAAACAGTGGTATCTCCAGGGAGGATTCATTCAGAGACAACTTTCTGTATCCAAACAAGATTATTTTTACCTTTTCTTTTTCGGCGAGTGGAAGTCTGTACGTGGGCAGATTGCCTTTCCTTGCACGCTGTAAATCACTTAGTCTTTGAATCATTGGCTCATCCTGAAGAAACAGGTCCTCTTTGCCATTCCAGCGAGTCAAAAAGCTTGTCTACACATTCCCATCACTATTCATCACATCCTTGATTGGCATTTGGCTATAAAACAGTAGGAGTAAGTGAAGCTGTTGAAAATTAAAGTCTAATTTGCCCAGATTGTCATTTTACTTATTCACTGTATGCAAGCACAATAACGTAAAGATGATGCAGTCTAGAGGGAAAAACGACAAAAAGTACGAAATATATCTAGTCACAGAGACATTTGCTCGTACTGCAGTGGGAATAGTCAGCATTGCCAGTGTTTTAAAAGATCTTCAGTGATACTGGAAGAGAGGATGCAGAGCCCTTGAGGTCTTTCTGATTTTTGAGATCTGGAGATTTGGTCCCAGCCTCTATCTTTGCCTTCATATTTCTCCTTTGTTTCTTGGCATGGAAGGGTGCTGGGATGCCCTCCTGGCTCTTTCTGTGGTTTCTGAGCCATCAGCGTGGGACACCAGAGCTCCCGTGGATACAGTGCTGGGTACTGCTGGCTGAGTGTAACCTCCTAGCATAAATTCCTGGCCAGCCTAAATTTGATGGCCAAGCTCAGTCTCATGATAGCAGTACTATCATTTTGATCCTAGTGTGCATCTTATTCCAATATTGTCATTTTGCAATCCGTTAATTGCAGTATTTTGTCAAATTGTATCAGAGATATTAGATGTTAGAAGCTCTACTAGGTCATCTACATTGAATTCACTGAGAAAAGCTCCTGTACTGTGCCTTTTTTTTAGCCTAGACATTAGGACAAAGATCTTTCCTCAGTATCTATTTGCACAGAGCATCATGTATTAAGCCCCAGGACCTCAGAGTGCTGTTGAATGCTCCCATAGCATTAATTTAAATGATAATAATTGGTCTGGGTGAGTTTTAGCCATTGATGGTAAGCGACATGGCTTATAAACTTCTTCAAGAATCTGTGCATGGTTGAATAGGTCTCTCCTGAAAGCTTCAAAATAAAATTAATTGCTTGTCTAATTTTTTGTCGCCTTCTTTCCACTTAAGCACACTTTTTTCAGACTTTCTCCTAATGCAAAGGAACATACTTCTTTGCTGCTGCTGCTTCTTTCTCTGCCTCTTGGCGCTGCTGAGGAATTGGGAATAATTCTGCCTTAGCTATCACTGCCTGAAGGCTGCTGTGGACCCAAAGGGAAATAGGTCTTGCAGATATCTTGGTTAGGGTCATCTCTGTGATGAGAGAGCCTGGGAGAGCTCATTTCATTCTCAGTTTAACCGTCGAAGACATTTAAAATGGAGATGCATAGAAACCCACCTGTGTTCACGGACCCAGCTCCTCAGCTAGCAGGGACAGGACTAAGCATCCTTTGCTGGAAAGGAAGGTTTAAGCTTGGTGAAACGTGGGAGCATGTTCTGTTTGGACATAAAACAAGGCTGATAGCAGGGCTTGAACTACTCGGCAGCATCCCTTTATGAATGTTGCTGAATTAAATATGTCCTGAAAGTTTACCATCAGTTTTTGGACTGTGGCAGGAAGAGATATCGGTGCACTCTTTTCTTTTCCTCTGCCTCCTCAGGTTTCCTGTAACTCATTTGTTTAATTAAAGGAAGAATCCAAATGCAGTGCCTTTGCAAAAAAAACCTCATGCATATCTGTATTGACAGTGATTGATTCTGTTGTCTTAACCTGCCACTATCTTTTTTGTGAATAGATGTCAAAAGGCAGGGTAAGATACTAGCAGAATCTCTCCATTAATATTCTGGTGTGGTTGGCCAGACAAAGGGACCTGATTGAGCATATTATAGTAGCTCAGAACTTGGCAAGGGGAGAAAGGAAAGAAAAGTCATGCCTCTATTCGTATAATTAGTTTTTAAAGCTCTGAAGGCTATTTGGCACTGGGGCAAGTGTGAAATATGCTGCCCTTATCGCTTTATAAAGGTTATCCTTCAGTTCATTACTGAATCAGATATGTTGGTGATAAAACACAGAGATGTATCATTTCCAGGTTTGCCTTTGACGAGGAAAAGCAATGTAAAAAGAGCTTCAGATCTGGTCACACTCAAGTTATAGCAGAAATTCCTGGTTTTCGATGCAGCTCTGGAGCAGGAGGGGTGGCAAGGGCCGAGGACACGTTGCACCTGAGGGAAATTACATGTCTGGGGAGCTGAGGAAGGCATGCCGGCAATTCATGGGACAACACGTTTGCCTGGAAACTCCAAATTGGTTTGAAGATCACCCCACAACACAAGTTATTACGGTTGCAGATCTGAGATACCAAATCTGCACTAGGAGGAGGATGGAGTGATTTCATTTCCTCTCGCCTTTTGACTCCATCAAGCTCCTGAACACCAAACTTGGGATCAGATTCTCAGGCTAAAGCTGACATAGCAATAAAAAAAAAAAAAAAAAAACCTCAGTGTCTCCATGTACCACATACCTTTTCTTTTCATTGCTTTTGTTTTTCTAATGAGGATAACCCTGACTGCAGAGTGCTCCAGCTGCCTGCTACATCTCCCTTTCACCTGCAAATGCTCACTCATCCTCACTTGCTCTGCACCAAAAGGAAGGGGTATATTCGAACAATGTGGAAGGATAGCTATGCAACAGCAGATCCTTTACCAAATTATCCCAAATGGCATTGGTCAGGACAGTTGTACTATCCCAGCTGCTTAATAGGATCTCTTGTTTTCCCTTGATTTAGGCAATGCTGTCCCCTGACAGTATTTCCAATGTAAAACTGGAGCCTGCTTGCAGATTTGGGACTACATTGGAAATGTTTCCCTGTTGGACAAGACAAAAATGTCAGGCTAAAGGATGAAAGCAGGGATGGACTAAAGGGAATCCCACCAGAATGCATGGCAGGAGCAAGAAACGTACCCTCCGGTTTCAGGGCTGAAATCCTGAGTGTCGTGCAAGTTCAGCAGCTGCTCCTAATCACAGCTTGAATTGCTTCAACTGCTTCCAAAGGGATAGATGTGCTTTAAATTTTCCATTGCATAAATAAACACTCTGTGCAGAACTGGGAATGAGCTGGGACAGTTTGCACCGGACCTTCAAGTCCTTCCCTTCATGCAAAATTGAGAGCCATTACTTTGGGAGCATGGGGTTCAGGTCCTGCCTTGGGGTAGGGTGTTCCTACCTTCTTCCACCTCTCTCTAGGCAGCCAGGAGGCACTAGTGAAGCTTTTTGTCAAAAGCTAAATCTTAGGTTGTTCCATCTGCTGTCTGGTGGGTGCTTTTTGTTGCGTTAGGTTTGGATCTTTCCATTATTTTTATTGTCTGTTGATGCCTGAAGCCTTGGAAGTTTCATGGAAGGCTTCTCCCTTACTTTACCTCTTAGCTTTCCCTCCCACTTTCAGTTGTGGCTTTTCTGTCTCTCTTTCCTTGTTCCTTTCTCTCTCAAGAATAAAAGGTCTCCCGCTCGAGCTTCTTAGGCTCTATTTGTTGTATTCACAATACTTTTAAAGGGCAAAAGGGTAGTTTTGGAAGATTGGCAGCGGACTCTGTAGACCTTCTTTTCCTCTACTGGGCTGATGAATCTGGGTGTACTGTAGGTGTGAGTCATTTCCATTTGATGACAGTCTGCTCCTTTATATGAAATGAGTTTCTAGATCTCTTCTTGGATCCTATAGAAAAATTTGTCTAAATGCCCTCGTCATGAGCACAACAGACGCTAAATCCTGTTGCTGTTGAGAGTCTCATCTGAGAGCCATAAAATAGTGAGCACCTGGATCTTCACAGGGCACCTCCTTATCTGAGACGTTCCCTTCTGCTTTTGCTGTCTTATGGAGACAAAGAAGTCTGGGGGGATTTGGGCTGGATTTGGGGGTTTTGATTTGTTTGAGGTGGGGGCAGTTGAGGACTGTGTGTGTTCTGGACTTGAATCCAGGAAGAATCCCAGCTTCAGAGTCATTAATCCTACAAACTGCAGTATCTATTGAAATGAGTGCAGCAATACTCAGCTCTGCCAAGGTACCCCTCTGGGTAACGTGTGTGCCCCTAAACTGTGTAGCAGGGATAGAAAAGGAAGGCAGAGCAGGGACGTAGAGATTCAGCTTCTCCATAAAGGTTTAATAACAGCTCCTGCTTTAACAAGATTTAATATCGTTAAATCACATCATTAGAGCTACACAATACACTCCAAGACACTTCCTTGTCTGCTGTGATAAATTATATAATACAAACCTAACAAGACCAGAATATTCAAATAAATTTAAGCGAGACGATGGTGCGTGATGTTACAGCTTAAAATTGTCAATTAGTGCCGTCTGCTTTTCGATGGTGTTGTGACCTCTCAGCGAAGGTTTGGAGCTGCCTGGGAGTGCTGGTGCTGATTGTGCTGGTCCCTGGTAGAGATGCACAAATTGTTGTTGAGGCTTTGCGAATCCCAGTGAACCTCAAATCTGGGTCGTTTTTGGGATGGGCTAGATCTTCAGTCCTTTAAAGCTGAATACCTTAGGTTGGCAGCATGAATTTATATCCACCGAGGATCCTCTGCAGCATCTTTTCATCATGACTACAATGCTGTTTGGATGTGCTGCGAAAAATGTCCTCATGTGCTGAATTTTTAAAATACCTTCAGGTGCTGAACCTTTGAAACAAGTGAAACCACAGCTTCTGTAGAAATATGGCTGGGCTGGGTTTTATTGTTCTTGCAGCAGCAAATCATTTCAGAGGGCTTCCTTTTGCAGAAAAAGCCCACATGGGTTATTTGTTTTGGTGCTTACACAATTTCTTTATGATTGTTGAACAAATTCTGGTGCGAGATGAAGCAACAAACCACTTTTTCTCTCTTTCTTTATAAATAAGAACATAATAGGAATTTCTTTGAATTGGTTCAGGGGAAATCTGTCTGCTTGCGTAGTTTCTATATACAGTTTTTAAGCGCAGTCCCCAGGCTGACTCTACAGCTAAAATACACGAACAGAAAACAATTATCTTTGTCCTGTTCACGGTTCAATAGATAATTTTAGGGTATTTCCTATACAGCCACAGCTCTGCCCCCTGCTCTTAGTGGTGGTTTAAATCCATTTTGTTGCTTCTCCTCTGCAAGCCTCTGATGCTCAGTGGAAAGCATCCCTCTGAGGTCTGCGGTCAAAAAGGAGCAAGAAAGGACAGGAGGTCCTCGTCGGATCAGTGTGTTCCTGGGGGACTCCCAAGGGGGGGTTCTTGGTGTCCCCCCTCCTCCTGCAGCTCCACGCACCCTCCCAGCGAGCTGTTTCCTTGGCCTTATTTGCAGAAGGGATAATTGAAGCTAATTTCTTGGCAGAGAAAAGGGAGAGGAGCAATAAGCGAATGTAAAGCTGCTGCCAATGGTACATCAGAGACCTCCTTCCTCATACTGCAGTATTGATGTGGACACTTGGCTGCTTTTCAGCCCTGCTCTGGCACGGTCGGAGTGCCTTAAATGTAGCCCAGGTCATCTTCGTTTATCACATACACTCTTCCCTGGCCGTTCTTCTTCCCGTCCTCCCATGTATATGCTGAAATACAGATGAGGGGAAACCTCATACATTGTCATCAGTCCCTATGTTTCCAGTCAGTTTAGCTCAATAGATTGTTTAATTTTCTTAACAACTCCTCCTTTAAATGCATCACCAGTGCTCTTGGTTTCTGGAGGAGAGGAGGGGGAAGCCTGTCTGTCTGCAGAAGACTCCTCTTGGAAACCAGGATGCTGACTTCTCCCCATCCCTGCTGGTACCAAGGATGCTCTGTGCATCCCGGACAGTATCCATGAGAACAGAATGGATCTAGTGCTGATACATTGCTATCACTGTGTTGGGGGGAAAAAAAAAAACACTATAGAAATGGATGGCTTAACAAAGGGAAACAAAATGAAGTGCTTTGTTCCTCCAAGGACTTAGCTAGCCTTCTCTGACAAAGCAGAGATTTAAGAGTGAACCCTACTGAAGCACGTACAAATCCCGTGGAAATTGAGACCAAAAGGCAATGAAGCATTGTGGCACCGGCATCAAATACAGTTATAACGAAGAGTGAGCTCCCACAAAGGAACAGCTGGACAGTGATGAAACGTACTTGAATTTTCTTTATTCTCTGTGTAGTTGATATGCAACATTAACCTCTGTCTTGAGCATCAGTTTATACACACCTGAATTAACTGCAGGAGAGTGGAGCATTGCCTTTTGTTACAGTTCTGTAAAACACTCCATCATGAACCACTTGGTTGTGAGGTTTTCTTGCTTTCTAAAGTATATCATCTCCACAGATGGAAATTTCATCTTTAAGTGCTCACCAAAACTTGAAGGATTTTTTTTTTTCTATTGGAAAGCTTTGGCAAAATCCAAAGGAAACTTTTTAGTTAAGGTAGTATGGGATCTGAGTTTTCAAAAGCATGGTATTTCAAACCAAGGGTACCCATTGAACCATCAAAAACTTGTAAATTCTATGCGTAAAGTGGTTACAGATGAGGATGAGTTCTTATGTTCTGGCTCTGTTATAGATAGACACTTACAGGTATAAATGTGACCAGAAAAGTATTGGCTGAGAAAACATATGGAATCAGAGGTCTGAAGATGCTATTCTAATGTACAGAGTTAAGGTTGGATATTCAGTTGATTTGTTTTTTCAGATCCTTACTGTTAAATGTTTAGCCTTGCAATTTTAATAAAGATGCTCAAGCAAGCATCTAGAATAGCAAGTTTGCTTCAGGGAGGTGTTTGCTAACAGCAGGTTTAAAATGACATTACTGGAGTTCACGAGAACCCTTTAAAGTCATCTTCTAAAAGGGAGTTACTTGCTGAAGGTTGTCTCTATTGTAGGTTTCAGCTAGTGCGAACGAGGGAGTTGAGGTTTCTGCAGTCAAGATTATGTATTTTTAAAAAGCAATTAAATACATTTGCTGTCCTTTTGGCACAAACTTCTGTTGTTGTTTAAGAGTGTCAGAATTGCATTTGTCGCAACAGCATTTTAGAGTATAGCTTTCTGTAGAAAACCTTATTTGTATTCCTCCCAGGAGTAAAAATAGGAAATACACCATGCTTTGTATTATATAGATTCCTTTTTTCCAGCCTGACTGAAAGCACTGTATTATTCATGCACAGGCTATCCATCCAAAGCAGTGCCAAAACCTTTTCTCTTTGCGTGTGGGAAGGCAACAGAGTTGTCCCTGTGATCAAACCAAACTTGTAATCGTGGCTGTGGGCAGCGGCGTGCTCGTCACTCCACATTTGACGGCTCTCAAATTGTGATTCACAAACAAGTGCTTTCTCTACTGCATTTTGTATTGGAAAGCCATGTTAATGAAGGTAGAAATCCACCAAATGTCTCATTTCTTAACTTTTCTGAGTAATTGATGCCGTTGCCAGTGGGATTTGGTAGTGTAAATCAAGAGGAATGGTTCAGTTTGGGTGGGAAAAGCTTTCCTGTGAAGTCTTCCACTTCCCAGGAACAGAAGGGAATATCTGAGTGTCTGTAGGTGGGTAGAGCTAAGTGAGGTGTTTTGTGGCTGCTGTAGAAGCCGGTAACATGTTTTGTTTGAATGAATGATCATGTATTACAGAAGAAAAAATGGTCAAGCCTGGCTATGAGCTTGACCACCCAGTTCAACCTTGTCCTGGACTTTGCATGAGTCACTCAGCCTGTCCTCGCTCCCCAAAGCTTTGTGGCCTCTTACTAATACCTTAGAAATGCCCAGGCAGGGAAGCTTGCTAAGGCCTTTCCTGAAGTGCAGAAAGGATTTAATCTGTTTCCAGTAGCCTGAACAGATCAAAATGAACCCCAGTTTATGGAAAGGAAGACCAGCTGAGTTATCACTGCCACTTTCCACGGAGTTGGAGATGCTCCTGTGGCTCAGTCCTCAGGCACAACCAATAGGTAAGGTTTCCTCTCAAACCATGGTGCCCAGGATACAGCCTACGGCAACGTATTTTGTATTGTCAAGCCGAAGAAAATCCTCAAAGAGATTTTTTTTAATGAAGGCTATTTTTTTTTTGCCTTTAATGAATTCCATTGAGCAATTTAAAACCATTTCAGGGTTGTTCTTTTTTTTTTCCTCAAGTGACAGTGAAGGCCCACAAATCTAGCGAGATGCTGGCAATAAAGCTGCTTAGATAGTATATAAAATGCCACTGATGGGATTATTTTGCTGCAGTTCGTTGCAGTTATTATGCTCAGCAGCATGATTCCTCATTGTAAGTTCATAAAAGAGCTAATGACAGGAAGTGGAGGTTTGCAAAGTTGAATGAAAGTGGAATGCAAATGCATAACAAAAAGAGCAGCTAATGATGGGAACAGTGTACTGAGGACCATGGTAAATGTGCCGTCGCTTGGAGTCATTCAATACAATGCACATGGCTTCATCCAGGAGTTATTGTAATTAGACATAGGAACCATTGCATGATTTTCTCCATCCTAATAGTACACAAAAAGTCATTTTTTGGAGGAGGAGGAGGGCTCCTCCTACCTTCAAAAGTGATGGGGGTATTTACCATGCAAATGCTTCTGGTACTTTACCAAACTAGCTCTTCGTGGAGACGAGTATTGGGGAAGCTAAATCTCAATGCAGGAGTGAGTGGTTACACACCTTGAAAAAGCTATTTCAGTTTTTTCATGATAAGCACATTTGTCTCGGTCATCATTTCTCACCAGGTGCTATCTGTACAAGGAAAATAATGCGCAGGCTAATATACAAAATAATTTCTTTGTTTGTGTGATAAGCCATCAGGTTTCACAGGAGACTTCTTTTGATGTATGTATGAAAAAAAAAGACTTCAGGGATTGGAAGAGCTGATTTACAAGGGAAGATTAAAAGTACTGCATGTGCGTTATTTGTACATACCCCAAGGAGACACGGAAAGCACCTGCATGTCTGGGAAGGGTGTAAATGCTGGGGGAAAGGGGCTTGGGAATTGATTGGGATGAGGTTTGTAACTATGGGAATGAAACAAAATTCAGAGATTGTAAGTGCAGGGGGAATGATAGGAAAAAATTCCCTGAGACGGTCATGTCATGAACTGCAGAATATATTACTCGCTTTGATGAGACTTTCAGAACTCCATGATACAACTGTCTTGAGATCCTGCCCTGGAGCAGTTCTGCACCGGGTGGTTTGACCTTCTCCATGGTGCAAGCAGTATCTCCCCCTTGTGGACCCTGTGCTGTGTTTCTGAGAGTGGCTTTGGTTTGCATTTCAGGGCTGCTTTCGGCAAAGAGTCAGAAGTTCTCATTGGCAACCTGGGAGATAAGCTCATCCCCCAACAGGAGATCCTGCGGGACGTCAGCGACCTGAAGGCCTTGGCCAACATGCACGAGAGCCTAGAGTGGTTGGCAGGTCGCACCAAGGCAGCCTTCTCCAACCTCTCAGCCACCCAGAGTAAGTAGCTCCCATAGGACAACCATAGTCTCAGAGATGGAAACCAATATAATTACGTGATTTTAGCTTATGTCAGCTGGAAGCAGAAAGCAAAGCTGCTCCCTCTCTTTCTTCCTAGTGAACACCATGGTGTGACATCTGCTCAGACTATGGTGGGCACCACGTGAGGGTGCCAAGAGCATCACTTCTAGCATCAGCTCTGATGGGTCTTTCCGTGCTTGAGCTTTTCAGCAGTCCCTGCTGATGACACTCCACAGGAGCAGGTATCCGTGCTGAGACAGGTTTCACTTTCTTTAAAGCATTGCTAGATCAGTGAATATTTACAAATATATGTATTATAAATTCAGTAGAGAAACTGAGCAGCTCTTAATGAGGAATGCCCTAACGTGCATGTCACTGCGGCACTTATGCTCAGTCTGCAAAGGCAGAAGCAGCCCTTGGTGAACCAAGGTGCAAGGAGGGCAGAGATGGGAGAGCCTGGAGACACCACTTCTGCTCCTGACTGTCAGGGATCGCCCGCACTACCTTTGTGAGCTCATTTCACTTCTCTGTGCTTCAGCTTTCACTCCTTTCCCTTGAGAATAGTGGTTTTTCTGTCTGGAAAGTGCTAGAGACGCGATTAGTGTTGCTTCTCCTTTTATGACCGTCATTGGTGTTGTCTGCACAGGGTCATGTTCAGAGGAGGGTTGTGGCTGTGCCCCAGAAGTAGAGCTTGGCATAAACAGACCACGACTCTGCTGCTTTCTGACTGAAGCCTTTCTGCTAAAACATGTTAAGTTGTTTTAATCACACAAAATGCTTTTTAAGAATAATGTGCCACTTGCAACATGACAGAGCTGCTGTTTGCACGTCGCTGGGTGCCTCAGTGCAGTGAATGTCAATAGATTGCGCTCAAAACGCAGCATCGTACCGAGGTGACGTCTTTGACCTAATAGCTGCCTCTGTCACGTTTCATAGCAGCAGCAAGACAGTCCACGGCATGTGGCTAAATGTGATTATTACTCTTCTCCGTCGTTTAAAATCAGTGGTTCATCAGCCCTCCGGCAGCGCACTCTCCTAGCTGTGCTCCGATTGCTTAGAACAGACTTTTAGATAAGAGACTTACCAATACCATATCCTTTTATTCTTGTCACTTTCAGAAAGTTTTGCTTATATGTTATGCAACTGATGCTGTAAAAAATTAAGACAGTGCACATGTAATAGTATGGCATCTCCTTATACCTCTTAGCACCTCTGCTGTTACTAACTCATGAGGATTTGCTCAGCTGACACAGAGCCAAGCTCTTCTTAGGGCCAGGGGTTTGTGTCTCACCTGCCTACCTAGACATTCCCAATAGCTGTCCTGCATCAGAGGCTGACCCTAGCAAGGTGGCCGTGCATTTTTTATAGCACTTTGTACTTCCCTAGATCCCTGTAATACAACATTGTGCATTTTACAAATATTGAACGTCCTCTGTTGTCTCTGAGTTATATTATGTGCAGCTCGGGTGCAGAAGGAAGCATCTCTGTGATTGTAACACTATGTCATAGATGAGGAACAGAGGAGAAGCAAAGCATTACATAAAAATATCCACACAGCTTCTTCGTAGGGCACCAGGACAGATGGGGACGTGGTGAGGATACCTGGGGTATTTCTGCAGTTAGTGTGCGCTCTGTTGCACAAATACGCGCTCCAGAGGAGCAGAGTCCTGGGGGAAGGTACACACAGAGCAGCAGGACTGGGGGCAACCACATCTTCTGAGCTTCCAGGAGAATTTCGAATTGAAAAATCACCTCAGCCTTATCTTCTGGGGAAGTGATGGAGGAAATTTTCTGGTGCTAAATAGGAAAAGTCGTAGTGTTACATCTCAGTTAAAATAATTGCCAGCACAGCTTCTCTGTAGTAGTATTGGGCTTTATATGACAGTCTAGGAGAGTATCATCATCTGGTTGAGTGACAGTCCTTCCTTATGGCTTATAACTCTGCTCTCGAGCAGGACATCTGAACTCTTTACTCCAGCTGTCCCTGATCTGTTTGTTGGGATCCAAAAGGATAATTAAGATTATACAATCAACAAACAATTAAAGATGCAAAATACTATGGATAGCTTTAGTATTTCTGTAACCCGTATTGTGAGTTTTGGATACCTGGGTGACAAGAAGACCGCTGTGCTCTGACGGTGTGTAGTTTACAAGATTATTAAAATGAAGAGAGAAGAGAGAAGAGAGAAGAGAGAAGAGAAGAGAAGAGCAGAGGAGAAGAGAAGAGAAGAGAAGAGAAGAGAAGAGAAGAGAAGAGAAGAGAAGAGAAGAGAAGAGAAGAGAAGAGAAGAGAAGAGAACCCAATGGAAAATGCTATTAAAATTCAATAGCCAAATATTTATTCCCAGAACTTTAATAACCGGAGGAGTTCTTGGGGCTGAGGAGTTATGCTGTAACAGTCAATGTTGTTAGAAATAAAAACATCATTCATAATTTCAGTTCTAGTTGAAGCTCAAATTTTTTTAAAAATCAATGTTTTCCAAATGTAAAAGGGCATGAGCGTGACTTTCAAGCTTTTGAGAGGACGTTACACACAGCAGTGAATAAAAATAAAAGTATAAAGTGTAATATTTTACTTGGCAGCATCCTCCTGACAATAAAAATTCATCTTGCTATGTAATAACTTTATACCAATGTGCTAAAATGTCTGTACACAAATGCCAGGAGTATCTGAAACACAAGGAAGAAGGAGCAGTGTTAGAAAATGATAGAGGCTGTTGACCTCATGGTTATAAATGAAACCTGGCGGAGTATTTCTCGTAAAGAGAACATCAATAGAACTGACTGCAATCTATATGGGAGAAGTAAAAAGTGATGCTGTGGGGCAGAGGTGGTGATACAAGTCAGATGTATTTACAAACCCAGCAAGCTACAGTGATATACAGGGGAGTGCAATTCTTCTGGGGAAGCATACAAAGAATAAAGAACAGAGGAGAAATGAGATGAGATTTTTCTTTCCATCCCACCTGGACGGGAGGAGAAGAGCAACACAAATGTGCTTGGACTGAGCAGGAAGAGGAAAAAGGAAAACTACCTATAGTTTCAAAGATTCATACAATGTTAATGCCGTAACACTCAACTGTCATACGAGTTACTCTGTTCTTTTCTTTGTTTGTTTAATCATCTGAATTTCTGAGAATCTGATTGCTGCAAGTCACAGCATATTAATGAGAATGAGGGGAAAATGAGGGAGGAGGGGAATCGAAAATGGCGAAAAGCTAGGCTAAATAAGGGGTTTTCTACCACACATTGAAGCCCACCAAATTCAAACTCAGGTTGCCATAAGTGGAGCCAGCTTCATCATTTCAGCATCAGTAATTTTGATTTTAAGACATGCCCATGTGAAACCCAAGTATTCCAATTCAATGCAACTGGAATCTGTAGTTCATTACACCTAAGTTGACAGGCCGTTAGTCACCCAGCTCTTTTCTTTGGTAACTGACTTTGGGCAGATTGTAGTTGTTGTATTCCTTTGAGCAACGCTTTCTTCTGCTGTATATTTGATTTGAATATTGAGCTGACCTCAGCTCAACGTTCAAAAGCACCAGTAAATTACAAGCACAACTGCTGTTGGATAACAGTGAAACTGGTGCTCCTTGTTACGATCCAAGAGCTTGATGTGCATCTTAACTGCAATCATGGTTCAGTCTTGATATTTGCTGCCTTACCCGCTGGTGTCTATGCCTCACTTCATGTTGAAGCTTTTCTTCTCAACATTTGGGGAATTACCCTTGCTTCTAATGGCTGAGAAAGTACCAGAAAGAGAGCACAGGTCCAGGTCTATGATGGTTTCTCTGGAGAGTCCTTTCTTTTCCAGCGATTTGAGATTAAATCTTGGCCCTGCTGAGGGCATCGTCAAAGCCCTTAGTGAGTGACTGGGACCAAGATTTTTGGTGCATTGCCAGAAAAACCCCAACAAGTCCATGACGTGGTGATAGGGGCCCATTTTCATTCCATGTAGAAAGTTGGTAGCTTTTCCAGCAAAGCTTCCTTGGCTGTAAATGGGCAATTTATGGACATAGCTGTAAATATTCAGAAACCACAAGGCAGAGTTGGTCAGGTGTGGAAGTGTTTTGGGAAATCCTAAAAAAGGGGCTATATGTTGTTGGCTTTTCGGTTAGGCTGTCAAAAGGCCCCTTACTACAGATAAAAATTCAATAACCTTTTTCTGTGGATGTGCCACAATTATCACTCATTTAAAAACAGTCTTGCTAATAGAGTGTTTTATCATGCTGGGTAGTCTCTGCATTCTTCATTATTTAGTGTTTGCTAAGCTGATGGCTCTTCCATAGCTCTTCCCTTATCTACACTGCTTCAGAATTGGATTTTATATTTTCTGAACCAGTCAGATATGACAAAGTCATTTTCTTTTTCTCTTGTCTTTTGAGGGAATACAAACTTCTTTTTAACAATAACAACTTAAGGATTAAAGTTGCTGGAAGTGGATGAATTAACTGAGGAAGTCATGTAAATTTTGAGTAGGTTACATATGAAGATGGAAGTAGGGTTTCCTCCACACTTCCTCTCCTGCTTCTCTGCCTTGTCATGGGCAGATAAAACAAACACTCATCCTTTTCTCTAGCTGGAGCTTCAGCCGTCTGAAGCCCTGTGAATATTTTACAGAGAATGAATTATTATGCATGATGAAGAAGTTGAGACAATCTTTACATTTTTAAGATGGTTGCATGCTGTGTGTAGGTAGGAAGATGAAAGATTAGCCATTAGCCATTAGAGTTGCAGCTATCCTTTTAAATTCAGCTGGCTGTTGGCATCTTGTGACTGCAGATCGCTGTAGTCAGCAGTTACCGACTGACTGCCTTAAACACTGGGTTTAAAATGACTTTCTTACTGAGCTCACATAAAACAAGATTGTCGTTCTCTTCTAGATGGCTTATTGGAAGTAAAATTTTTGCACATGTACAATGTGTCTGCATATGTTTGTAGATAGGTAGGTACTCTTGCATCTACCCAAAGGTTGGTCAATATATCATGTTCAATTTCTGTATGTGCTTTCTCTTTCTGATCCTTAACGAAGAATATTTTAATACATTTTTAGTACCTTAACAGTTTTATCTAGAAAAACAGGACTCTAGCAGTAGTCTCAAGAAAGACATCTCCTCTCCTGTCATGTCCACATCCACAAATGAAAAATCTCTTTAGAAATGGATCGTGGAATTCCATATTCATTCAAAGTAGGGAGGTCCATCAAAGAACACCACAAGAGGAAAGGCTGGGTCAGGAGGGTGTTTAAATCAAGGCAGAAATGAAAAAAAAGTCTGACTGTTTTTATCGTGTGGTATTTGTTGCTTTTTGTAGCATCCCAGGTCCTGGATTCATGCAATTAAGTGAGAATTTTGCTGTGTCTGAAAACCACACACATACATGCACATTTATCCTTTTTCTTAGCAAAAAGCTTCAAAAGCATGAGGGACTCAAAGCATACTGTTTTTTAAAACCAAATCTAAACCAGTGATTACTTAGACTGTTGTCAAAGCTCTTGGTTTTCAATACCAGCTCCTCTTTGTCTCCCGTTGCCCTTTAGAAGTTGGCACAGAAGCAAAGATTCCTTAAAAATCAAAGATTCAAAATCTTCTGCACAAGCCTAGCTTCAAATATACTTTAGGCTGACTGTTTGTCTACAGTGGCCAAAACTAGAAAGTGAACTCTAAATAAATTGGGGACAAATGTGAGTACAAATTTGGAATTAGCCTCTGCAGCTCAGACCTGCCTATCTGTGGGGGAAGCACCCCGGTGTTAGAGGAGATGCATGGGAGACCTCCTCCGAGAGCTCGCTCCATCGCCGGGACATCTTAACCCTGCTGCTGTCTGCAAAGCTGGAGCTGCACCAAAATGAACAGGGCGAAGCCTTTTCTCTGCTACCTGCTTGTCACTTCACGGACATGAATTGCAATTGTTCGCTGGCAGAGCCAGGTCTCCGCTGTGGCGATTTGCATTAGACACGGAGCTAATTACCGTGTTTGGTTAAGCCAGCTGCATGCAACTTTAATGAGAAATGTGGAAATGCCACGCTCCCTTTCCAAATGGGGCATTTGCACAGACGATTGGAAGGACGTGGCTTTGCAGTTCTCCCTCCCCATTTTACACGAGCTGTATTTGGGGGGATGGAGATCCACAGCTCCAGGCAGGATGCTGCCTCCTACCTCCCACCCTGGCCTTCCTGCCTGCTCCTCTGCCATCAGTCGCACCGTGACAGCTGAAAGCAGAGTGTTTAAATGATGTCAATACATCAAAGTGATGCAGATGCCAATATGCAGATTGGTGATAAATGCCTCTTCATCCTCCTGAGGACGTCCTTTCCCATTGGATTCTTCTTTTTTTTTCATCCACCAGAGTAATTGAAATTGTACCTTACAACATACAAAAAGGTAGCATGGAGTTTGTTACTGCCATAGGCTTTATTCAGTTTTCCTGTAACACTCATAATTCCCACTGTCACATTGCACTGTAATCCCATGGTTTCCAAATTCGAGGCCTCAGTCTCGCCTGGGGTTATGAGCCAGCCAGATTCAATGGCAGAAATGCTTAGAAGTAAAATCACAACAAGGACACCAACAATAAAGCTTAGGAATTGTGGGCATCCCATGGCTCTTGCCTGGCAGCTGGGTCTGGTTAGAAACATTGTCAAGATGTGATTTGGTCTGTCAGTTCGTTTTTAAGGTGTTATAAAATGAGGAGATTTATTTAGGGGCATTGCGGGGTTAGCAAGGACAGAGTTTGGCTCTTCTGAAGTACCTAAAAAGGCATTCAGCCTCTTCACTTCTTTATCCAAGGTGCTTCCAAAGCAGGTTGTTTTCTCCCGTTCAGGATGCTTTCACCCCAAAACCAAAGGGCAACATGCGGAAGGTGGCATCGCCACTTCTGTGGGTGGGCTGCAATTCACCCTCCAGACTTGTAGCAGCAGTTCTGGTGAGCTACAGCTTCATTCAAAAGCAGAGGGGAAAAAAGCTTTGTGCAACAGCTTTTTACCAAATACTGTAGATTTCTGTTGCTGGTTGGCTCTTCTTAATGGTAATACTGAGCATTTGCATTGCATTTTCCAGCCATAGATCTCAAAATACTTTGAAAAGGTTAGTGAAGGCCATTACAGGATCAAGACTACCCTGGACCACTTTGCAGCCATGAGATCAGCCTCCCCTTTGCCTCGCTCTGTGTGCCTCCTCGTACTAAGATAGGCTTTGATAGCTAATAGAAAGCATCCTGCAACACTTGAGAAAGTGATGTCTTTTAAAATTGATGGCAGAGCCCCTTTATACCACTCTGCCAGAGTAAAGGAGCTATAATTTGCACTTTAAGGCCCCTTTCTGCTGACGGAGTGGTGTAAAGGGGTCTCAGCACAAATGAAAATCAGGGCCGACATGGTGTTAAAATTGATGCCTTTCATTTCGTAGTCAGGCCACACTGCGGTGGTGAACTCAGACGGGTCTTTGTGTTTAACCCTGGTGTTTCTAATGAACTGAATTCAGCTCTTAAATGTGGCTATATTTCTCTCCAGTTGGAGCTTATTTTTTTCTGTCACTGAGCTTGTAACACATCTTGCTGTATTGATTGCTCATGGGGAACTTTTTTGTAGAGATCTATTCATAGAGAACCTTATTTAAAAGCCAGATTAAAGATGATCAACACGTGCCTGACCTCACACAGGAGAAGTGAATTTTGTTGCATTATTATGAAAACTGCATTTCTTTCTAAAAGAGAAAAGGCTACAGATCTCTTCCAAATGTAAAACGTGCCATTAACTTAAAAAGATTAGTCTTGCATGCTTGTATCATTTGATGAATTCCAGTTTCTTCAATATAACTTCATCTAATTGACAGCTTTCCAATGTAGTTTCTTAAGCAGTCTGATTTTCCAATACTTTTTTTTTCTGTTCCACTACTTGAGCAATTAGTGCTGTTCTGAAATTGCTAAAAATGGGGTCAGATCGCCTTCTCAGTTGTTCTGAACATTCATAAAACGATCGTCTGCAGTATCTTTTCCCATCTCATAGCTGTGTGTGCATTGTCTGAAGGGAGGTGCCAGTGTCATGGGGCGATCTCTTCCCACCTCTGCCATCCAGCCTGTTTGGTCAGGTTAACTCATTCTGTGTCTATGAGGTGTTTTACAGACAAGCACAAGTTCAATCTGTCCGTGTCATGAGCTGGCCACACGTTACACAAATGTGGTTTATCCTGAAACAAGTTTGAGATGTTAAGCCCTTCTTCTGGTTAGAGTGTGTTAATACTGTCTGGAAGTAGCTGATCTGGATTGGTGTTGGACGTTTTCATCTGGATCTAGTTGGTTCAGAGGAGAACCAGAGGAAGATGATAGGAAAAGCTCTTCTTGGCCTTCTTATCTACATCACCGTGGCTCAGATCCACACATCTCCCCCTTGTCAATCCCATGGCTCAGCCTGGTCCTCTGCTGACATCACTTGGATGTTGCAGAGATGACCAGTGCCATCTCCCTGCTACTACAAATCCCACTGTTGTCCACAGTGTGCTTGGGGCTGGTATTTAGAAATGAGATACTGGCCTTGAGTCATGGGTTTCCCCAGGTGGAACTCCGCTTGAGCAAGGGCAGGAGATCTTTGCCATCCTCACACACAGTAGAATGTAGCTCTGTCAAGTCCAAACCAAACCATCTATAGTCACCAGGTTAATCACCTTCTTTAGCTTTGGTAGAAGCTAAAAATGTGCTTAAACTTATGGAAAGCTGCTACAAACAGGTTGGAAACTCCTAGATAATATTTAGACCTTAGGTTCAGCAGATACAGCATGTTATTTGGAGTTATTCCTACTGAATGGTAAGAGCCTAATGGAGGAACCAGTGTCAGAGTGCAGAGGCCTTTCAGAAGATGTTTGAAGAGGAAATACTAAGTATCCAGCAATGTCCTGACATACAACATATATATGCCTCTTACTGAGGACTCCAAGAGCCACCAGCAATGCTCAAAGATGTGTTTTCTCTCAAAGAGCCTCAGGTTTCAATGGAAGGACTTAACATACCAAAATGGGATTGCAAAATTGTCTTGGATCCACAAGCAAAGTTGTGTTTGTTGGTCTCTTACCACCACTTGAGGCTGAACAAGAGCTGAGCAGAGCAATTCAGGCAGGGGACGAGAGTCCAGCTGGTACGATCTTAGCTGAGTTGGCTTCTGGAGGACCAAAACCACTGAACATTTGTTTGGGAAAGCAAAGTGGTAAGTCTAACCTTCCAGACCAGCAGGGAACTGGTGACCTTGTGAAGATACAATGGCTGTTTTGGTAAGGTCTGATCATTAAGAGATTATTTTGGTTTGTTTTATAATTTTGGTGATAGAATTTCATAGCTCAAATATAAGTCTACTTTGCTGGATACCAGGCAATAAAACCATTCAGTCATCAGCCAACTAAGAGCTCGTTTTCTTGTCAGAGTGATCTCCCAATGCCTTTCACTGCCCTTGTTCCCTTGAATGTCTGCAGTGCAGCTGTTCTTATGGATTAGTGGTTACTCCTTTCCCCACCCTCGATGCTTTACATCAAATATTTAATGGTTAGAAAATGAGATGTTGTTTTTCTGACCTGGATGCTCAGCATTTATGATTCTTTATCTCAGACAATAGGCACACCACCGGGGTGCAGTCCCAGTATTGATCTGGTGCCTTGGGGTCAGCACTTAGCTTACCGTCATGATTACACTAATTACTCTTGTTCCAGATTTCTTTCCTCCCACCCACCAGCCTTAAACGCAGGGGATTGTCATGTAAATAAGTGACCTAATTAGCGGTGCTTTCAAACCATTTTAAAATGAGGATCCCTC
Source organism: Chauna torquata (assembly GCA_013399475.1). Taxonomy (NCBI): domain Eukaryota; kingdom Metazoa; phylum Chordata; class Aves; order Anseriformes; family Anhimidae; genus Chauna; species Chauna torquata. The sequence goes on from VXAL01000026.1 coordinate 107,161, forward strand.
ATGAGTAATACCAGGAAATCAAGGTTTTTGTAGAAGTAACTCCAAAGAGCCTGCTGTCCACACCAGTTGATTCATGCATTAGGATATGTTTATCGCTTCTGAAGAGAATGACTCATTGGTGTCAAAGATTAATGGCAGTAAATCCACCTGCTTCTCCTTGGTGTGTTAGAGGTGACAGCTTCCAGTAGGGTGGATGGGGCAAAATCATTTCCAAAACTAGGTCACTGGTCTCAAAAGCGTGGTCGACCATTGACACAACCAGTGAGTCACTTTGCATGATGTGTGGGTTATAAGATTGTTAATAACCTGTGTCTATATTCAAATGGGACTTGGAGAAAATGACTCTTAAATAACCAGGAATAGTGGAGAAGTCGGACTGTGAGTGTGCAGCAGCTGATGCAAATAGTAACTAATGTTCCTGCTGACGTAACATCCTCTTCGTGCCCATCTCCCTTCCTGTGAGTTCTGTCCTTATGTTTGAAAACCCTTCATGGTTCCCACGGATATTCAGATTCCCACCTTCCTCTGTGGCCTCCTGGAAAAGACTCATTCACTCCCTTTTGTCTTCCAGCACAGAACTCCTTGCTTCATTACACTTTCCTTACATTGTCCCCGCTTCTTGCAAAGAAGAGTAGTTTTGCTGTCAGGACATTGACTGGCTTCAGCACTTCTGTTCCTTGCTCTTCCAGTGAGTCCAAAAGACTTGGAGGTTTAAGGTCCTTTAAGAAATTCATCCCTCTCAGGACATCTTCTACCCAGAGAAATTCTGCAATGATGCTAAATCAGGTTTTGGGGCATTTATTGGCAAGATACAGCACAGTATCATGGAGAAGCCTGAGGAAAAAAAGGAAAAAGTTATATTGATTCTTGTATGCGCAGGGGCAGTTCTGTGACATCTCGGTTGCTTCGGAGCCCCACCTGCTTTCCTGGCCAAGCTGACCAGTCCCCTAACAAAACGTCTTGATCCCTCAGTTTTTATTTCAAGGCTTAGTTATGCTGCTTTGTAAGTGTCTTGACAGCAATCACTGATTTTTCTTCTCTAGTTCTGAGGAAGCCTTATGTGCGGGTTGACAACTCTTTGTAGTTTTTTTTATTATTAACCCAGGTGGCCAACACCCATCTGTCTTATTCTTTCAGCTGTCACAGAAATTAAACATTTCAGTTCGTGTAGGACACATCCTAACAGCGGTGTGGGGAGAATCGTGCATGAAGTCAATGCATGAATGTCTGATGTTCCCCTCTGCTTTGCTTCACATGTTCATGCGAATTTTTCTGCAATTTTCACAAATGCCCAGCGTTCCTGCCCGATGGTCACCAGTGAGTTAACGGCTGAGCCAACAGCTCTGAGTCAGATACCACTGAAATATCATTAATTTGATGATACGTACGTTATGTGTATTCTGAGTGCTGTGAAGCATTCTTTATTAACAGTTGAGCTGAAACCATCTCCATCAGCTCTAAGGACATGGTACCTTTTGAAAGCAGCTGGCCTTGACGTTTTCTGTTTTCCTTCCACTCATTTTGTTCATTCATTCACAAATGCAGACAATTTTTAAAAGGTCTTTTCTCCTTATTGAAGCCAGTGACAAAACTCTTGCTATTTAGTGGGAAAAGAATTTCATTTGGGGGCGAATTTTTGGCTCCACTGTACCTTGATGGAAGTTGACTTCACTGGAGCTGTGATTTTGCCCTGGCTTTAATGAAAATTAGGCAAAGCACATGGTGGCTGGTTTTGGCTAGCCAAGGATAGGGAAGAGTGCAGAACACTGAACAGGCAAAAAAATGCTTTCCATAACTCAAACACAGATTAATGCGTGTTGGTTTTTTATTTGTTTGTTTGTTTGTTTGTTTTTTTAACTAAGCTTTCTAAATCAAGTTGCTTCTTTGATAATAGAATTCAGCACAAAAAAAATATTTCTGAGGGATAGGGAAGGGGAAAGTTATGTTACAAATTACTGAAAACAGGAAAATTTAACACAGAGGAGTTTTCTTAGTTGAGGGGCATGGGAACAGCAGCCCCTGGCCTGTTCAAAGAAGTTGCTGCGTATTCAGAGTCTTCAACTGAGATAGCTTTCCTGCTCTTAGCTGCACCTGCACAATTTTGCTTCCTTCAAGGGGAAAAAAGAAACAAAACTGTTCTCTTTTGACTTTTTGAATGAACCAAGAATCTCATTTTTTTTTCCCAAGCCCTTTCCAGACTTGAATACAAAGTATTTAAAGAAAAGTGTTCAGCAACCAAAGCTTCCAGCAGGTTACTCTACGATGGAGCTAGACCCTCCCACCACACTTTTTGTCCTGCCACTCTAGCTTGGAGATGTGTTCTTTTTCTCTTATACACCCTTTCTTGAGTCTGCATATTTGCACAAACTAATGGAAAACAAGCCACTTTTGGAGGAGTTATTGCCTTTTTAAAAGTGGTAATTTCCTTGTGAAATTTATGCCTGCCAGCAGAGGCAGACGAGGAGCTCTGCAGGCAGCTCTAATGAGACAATTCATTAACTAGTGAGTGTACACACGCCATAAAAAACATTAATTCACAAAATGAAAAACTAATAGAGTGTTTAACCTGTTCTTTATCTCCGGTGACAGTCTGTGCTCTCCTCATCATTAGTGTTTACTGAACTGATGGGGGCTTCAGCCCAGCCTGCTTATCACCACTCATCGCAAATGAGGTTGTGATCCTTTTTTCCAGAACGGTTATATTGTCCCCCCTCCCGCGCTTCAATTTTAACATGGAGTGAAGGGCAAGAGGCATGGAAGGATGCTCTCAAAACCACCCTTCAGTTTTGTCTTGCTTTTCTCAGGTTTGGCACACAAGTTCTCTTTCCTCCTCCATTCTCATTAGACCCTCAGGGAGATTTGCAAGGGAAAATCTCTTCCTTAAGGATCTTCCAATATGATCCCAATTGCCTCTGCCGAAGAATGAGATTCATTAGTAGGAATCGTATGACTATGTAGTAGTCATACTGTGTTGTGTTAGTGTGACTAGTGTTAGTGAGAAACTCTCCCTGAGCTTGCTCGCTCTTTACTTCTGCTTAGCCTTTAAGTGTTGACATAACTTTGCCCCTTCAGCTACGATGAGCGGTTTTGCCAATGATCCCAGTAAAAGGTGAGCCAGAGCAGTGCTGAGTACTTAGAAAATTCCATCCTCCTATCTTATGTTTGAAAGGTCCTCACCTGTTAAAATTTGTCCTTTCTTGGTATTTGCTTCGTTTTAGCAAGAATCCCTGTTCTTTGCTGTGTTTCTCTATCAATCAATATGGTCAGCTGCGTCCCCAGCCTGCATGCATGTGGGAGATGTTCTCCATATCTCAGAGCTTTGCCCAGGTCAGGGCCGCTCGCTCTTCTCAAGGAGGAGGGTTGCATGCAGTGCATGGGAGACTCGGTGCGTGGCTTAGGCAGGCGCTGACTGCCCTCACCTCTGCTTGTCGGCTCCTGTGCTCGTCTGTAAACAGCTCTGCTGCTCTTGGAGACGGGAATTAATCCTACCCAACGCCATGGACATGAAGGTCAGCGCACTGATGTGCACAGCCGCTGTCCTTGCCAAGATAGGCTAGGGAACTGCATTCTGGCTTGGAGCCTGTGTGAAGGAGACAGCTGACATCAAAAATCCCAGGATTAGGTGCCAGGTACTTGGAAGTCTTGGGAGATGTCATTGCTCTTACTGATTTTTCTCCCTATTTAAAATCTTTACGGAGACCAATTTAAGTACAGAAGAGCATTGCAGCAATAGCTGCATAAATATTTAAAGTAGTCAGCCATATCTAGGAGACCCAAATCAGACACACTTCTGAAAAAGAAGGGGAAGGATGTCAAAACCAAAATCTAGCTTTGGTTCCCAGATTCCTGTAGCTCTGAAATAAATCTCATGAACTTCAGAAAAATCAAAATCCAGTTCCAGATTTTGTGGCTCATTCCGTTGCTTTTCTGCAGAGCTGCAGCTCTGAGATCCCCAAACACACCGATTTAGAGGTAGGCAGTGAGTGATCTGTGCCTTAGAGCTTCAAAAAATACTCTTGCAGCCAGAAGCTGGTCCAAGTGGCCATATGGGTTGCATATAGTTGTTGTTGTTCATTATTTCTCAAGCACTACAGGTATGCAGAGCGCTTTGCAAGAGGATAAAAAGAGAAGGCCACTGCTCCTCGGAGAGCTTGTACTGTAAATTAGATCGAGACGGCATCTCAAGAGCAATAAGAGATCAAAGTGGGAGGAAAGATGTGTAACCACGAAAAGAAAAGCGGCTTGAGAGCAGGGTCCTGGTAGTTTTTCCCACAGAGAGAAAATCATTTGAGTTGATTTGCTTCGTCCAGTTCTCTGAGGTTATTTAGGATTTTTTGTCTCCAGCAAGTCCTAACATATCTCCCAGCTCCAGTGGCTGAACGCAGCCATCTCCGTACAGCTGTGCAGAGGCGATGCCCCAATGCTGCTTTCCATCCCTTTTGGTGGGGCTGTAGGCATCTCAGTGACGTTCCTGTTGCCCCACGAAGCCCTTCCTCACCAGCAGCACCGTGGCAGCAGCTTTCCAGTACCCGCCTCTGGCCTAGATTGGCAGATCACGGCTTAAAAGAGAGGTGATTTTCTGATGGTGACCTATTAAAAAAAAAGTTAGTTTCCTCCTGTCATTTGGCTTCAGAAGACAGAAGTCTCTCAGAATATATCTTCCTTCAGAAATCTCGCTGAAGTAAGTCCTTGATGTTGCATCTAATGTGCACGCTGTACTGCTGTACTCGATCTCCTTAATAGAGATGAAGTTAGTATTCGGAGATCTAATTCCTCCCAGCTTTGCCCAGTGCTTTTTCTTTTAAATATACAGATTTTCTTTTTTACTGTTGGTGTTAAAACAGCAAATTTGTCTCCTAGTGACAATGTCACCTTGTGGTGCTAAAAGCTGTAAGACAAAGAGACATGGAGAGCTTAGAGTCAGCTTTCGTAGCAGTGATGGATACAAACACGTTTCCCAGGTTTTATCCGCTGAGAGCTGAAGCATGGAGAAAGAAAGCAATGTGCTCTTCTGTATTCCCCAGAAAAGTCTCCAGCAGAGATAGGAGTTAACCCCAAGTCTCCAAAGGCATAGTTCAGCACTTAACCCACAACAATTTCCTTTTGCATGCGTTTATTAATGATTATTTTGGGGTTTCCTCTTGCAGAGAGGAAGGGAATAAGAAATTAAAATTTCAAAAGGTGTGAGCTGGTCCCTAATGTTACCTATGGGACACAGCAAGGGTTTCAGACTACGTCTCTTTTCCAAATAAGAGTTTTTCTCCCAACAGAGTTGTAAAATTTCTCTGTGAGCCTTTCCACTTCCCCCTGTTAAGCTAACGTGTATAGTTCTGTATGTGAAGCGTGAGCGTGTTGTAGGTTTATTTCCCAGGTTCAGGTTGCACCGGAGCCGAAGCAGAGCCTGTAACCTTAGATTGATTTTTCTCCTTGCACTATTAAATCATTCAAATCCGTTAGCAGCCACTCTGCTCAAGCAGGGAGCAGGCAGGATGTGCTATTGTAGACCTTGATTGGTTACAGAGGTTTGTTTATGGGCAGCGCGGCAGGTTTTGTTTAATATTCCAGAGGTCTGGTAATTTACATCCATCGATTTACAAGGCACAGTCTGTCAAGAGGCACCAGCGTCGCGATGAATTGCAAAATGATTGAAATCATGGGTGACAACTAGTGTGTTAAGTTTATTTTTCTCAGGTTTGCTGGAATGAAATGTTCCTTCTCCTTGGAGTGAGATATCTTGGCTGTGCTCACAGGAAGCTAAAAGAAATCCCAAACAAAACCATAATTATTATCCAGCAGCACAGGAAGCCAAGTTAAGACAACTGAAATTCATCTGGTTAGGCTGCAAGATGATAAGGGGCTATGGAGCAAGTCGTTGGCTGCTACTTACCCAACCGTTGGGTGTTTTGTTGGCTAGGAGGGCTCGTGTTTGACTTGGTACAAATGGGTCAAGGTCCCATAAAGGAAGGGAAGGAGAAGAAGAAATGGATGGCTGTGATTGTGCGGTATTGCTTTTCCAGCATTTCAGCTGGAGATACCTCCCTCTGCTCTTCAGACAGAGAGCTCGGAGTGCGTTCTGGTGGGTCGAATGTCCGTGCAGGGCAGCGTCACCCTTTGATCGTGTCTGCCCAAAGAACTGGCCATCTCCAAACCCAGTTCCAAACTGTGTTTTTATTCAGTTCCCCTTGATATTGTAGGCTCTGATTATCTTATGTTGCTGCAACTCCTTCTGTGGGTTCGTGTCCCCTGAGCGAGACCTAAAGAAATTGGATTTTCTCCTGGGCTGGCGCAGCAGTGGGACAATCCTGTCTGGATGTCCAAAGGAGAATGGACGAGTGGTGGGCTCTGGAAGTCTCGTGATCACAAAAAAACGAGGAACACTTCAATGCCCTCATGTCTCATGGGAGAAACGGAGACACATGCCCCAAGCCAGCACTCGATCTTCCTCCCCACCACGGAGGCACTGAACACCCAGAAGAACTTAAGTGCTCTGGCTTTAAATAAGGCACAGATCGTCCCCATCTCCCTCCTCCTCTTAACTCCACTGACAAATATAATTACAGCTTCACTTAAATTGCTGTAAATGAATTCTGGAGAGCAGAAAAATGCATATATATCTCTCCACTGCAGAAATTAGCTGACTCCTGCATTTTGGATGATGGGTCCATCCATCTCCACTGCTTGCAGGGAGGCACCGCTGGAGCGAGCCGGCGTGATCGAACCCGAGGCTGCAGCGACTTTCCTGCGGTGTAACAGCGAGTCCAGCTCCAGGAGCAAGACTGATAGAAACCTGTCAAAATTTAGGGGTTTTGACTAAAAATAGATTTTTTTTTCCCTAATAATATAGAGGAGGTTTCCTGCTTTCTAGTGTGACCAAATAAGCACACCTGGACCTGATTCTGCATGATCCCAAAGTCCTGCCACCCCCCAGGGAAACAAATGTCACTTGGGGGTCTTGCAGCTGAAAGGTGGGTGGCAGCTGGACAAAGAGCTCTTCCAAAGCACCTTTCCGGAGTCCTCTCTCAACGCAGTCAGCTGGAAATAGGGGCTGTGTAAATAAGCCAATCACCCCACTGATAATTTTGTTGTGCTTTTTTTTTTTTTCTCAATGAGCAGAACGATGCTTGGAGAAGTGTCAGAGTGTGCTGGGGGGGAATCCTGATGGGTGAATGGATTATTTCTCTTTAACACTCCAGGCCAGTTAATTATTTTCAGCAGTATTTGCCAGGCTCTGAATTTCTTTACCCATTACTGCCTCTTTGTTAAAATGAAACTTCATAAATAATGCTGTGATTGGAGGAGTTGCTGAAGGGGGCTGCTTCCAGGAGCTGTGTTTTACATGGCTTTGTCCATGCACAGTTTTCTCGGTTGTAATTCACAATAAAATTAGATGCACAATTAGGCACTTCTCTGTGTGCAATCTTTTCCTTTTGCTTTGTCACGCTCCTTTAATTGTACACGTCTGTCTTATATGCTTACCTCTGTTTCAATCTGCTTCACACAAAATAGATTAGGACTTTTTATGTCCTCATTTTTTTTGCTTTTCAGACTAGATCTGAAGGTGTATTTAATTTTAAGAGAGAATCTAAAGCTCCACATAGGTTCCTCTTTCAAAGCAGGTCTTTGGCTATACAAACAGTGCCAAGTGACATTTATTTAATCAGTCTCCATCACAATGAAAGTTTGTTGTCAACAGTTCCTTAGTGATGTACAAATCCTTCCTGTACAGAGTTGCGTTGGTGTCTGGCTAAGTGTTCATCATGTACCGAACGTTAGTGCAAGGAAAGAGAAAACAAGCCATTTCTTACTGCCAGCAGATAGCATACCTTCATTATTCAGGTTGATCACAGAGCAAATATGAGCAGAAAATGTAAAGCAACGGAAAAAGCAGATACCAGAGCAAAAGGATATTTCCTGGGGAGACGGGAAAGCTCTAGTCCCGCTGTGGCAGTAGTGAGAGCTCAAATACAGCATACAGCTCTGGTTACTGGTGTTCAGGAAAAAATAATTGAGCCCGGAAGGGGTGCAGAGAGTTGTTCCCAGGGTGAAGAGGGGATGGAAAGCCTCTCTTAGAGACAGGAGTTAAAGCAGGTTGCTTTTCCCACCTCTCAAGGAGTTTATCATTGTAGTGCAGCAGAAGCTAAATGCCAGTGATGAAAAAGTCCATAAGGCAAAAAATAATGCTGGCATATGAAGAACCAAATATAAAACGTCAGTGAATAAGTTTAGGCTGGAAATTAGATGCTAACCTCTGTCTTCACTGTCAGAGAAGAGAGGTTTTCAAGAAGCCACCAAGGGAAGTAAGGAGGGTAGAAATTTGAATGGCTTTAGTATGGCACACGAGTTTCTACTCACGGCCATGGGACACAGTGCTTGTGGGGACTGGACGTGGTGACCCAGGACATCCTCTGCCATCACACTGTTTAATGAGGTGGAAGATGCCTAAGCAGGTCTGCTGAATTTCAAGCATTGCTAATCACCCTATGCAGGAAGTCATTTCTAAAGTGCTGCTTGAACGAGGACTTGAACTCAGATATTTGGGATACGCTTCCTCTATTTAGGGCAGAATATATGGTAACAGTGGGTTTTAAGGAGGTCTCAGTGGGAGGGATACAGATGTATCTGAAGAAGTTAGACCTGGCTAGGTCATCGTTAGGGCATGGTATACGCAGGACAGCAACCCCCTAACTGTGGCCATGACCAAGCTGCTCTTCTTCTCTGGATTTCCTTCCCATGAAGCAGAAATACCAGTTGTGTCCTGGCTCACAGAGAGATGGTGGGAAGTAAATGATGAAAATGTCTCCGCTCCCTAGGACTTCTGCAAATGTTCCAAGTGCTGAATGAAGAGGGGTTTTTTTCCAGTTGCAGTTGTCTGGTGTGCACGAACAGCACCTTTCTTCAGGTGTCAGCTTTGGAGACAGGTCCATGAGCAACTCTTACCTGTTGCCTGCTGTTTGCCTGCTTTACTGCATTGAGAGCTGTTTTATTAACAAGAACAAAGAAGGTGTCCCAGATGCCTTTGGAGGGATGGGGACAGGCAAAGGTTTGCTTGAGATTACATGGGGAAGTCTGTGGTGACCAAAAAGGACCATCTTTCCTGTTGGTGCAATGTTTTGGCTCCAGGGCAGCTCTTTCCTCACTCCAAGCAAAGCAAGATAAATGTTCCTAGCTTTTGCAACTACAGAAATACTCATCACACAGCAATATCTTCGCAAGCAAATGTATTCTGCTGGTTGATTAAACCCCTCAGATTCATTTTGGAGTTTAATCAATTGCAGAAGCAGTTTGTTACTTCTTACACTCCCAAATTACAGACCTCATTGCTCAGCCAGAGGTGGAAGAGAAGATGCACACTTAGGATGGAAGCAGTCAAGATGCTGTAGCTGCTAAAGCCAAACAGTATTGATGAAATTTGTTACAAATTTATCCCGTCTTCTCTTGCTAGCCATGTCTCCTGGCCAGGACAGCCATGCCAGTATGGAACACCTTCCTGCGTCTGAACAGATCCTGCAAACCCTGAGTGAGCTGGCCAGGTCTTTTCAAGAGATGGCTGACCGCTGCCTGCTGGTTCTGCATTTGGAAGTCAGGTAAAAGCCCTGAATTCAGGGATTGTGGGTGAGCTCAGGAGGCTACAAGTTAGGATGATGTCCAGAGAACACATTATGGCACCTGAGATAGGAATTTTTGCCTGCTGTAGCACTGAAGAGATTAGAGGTGTGCCCAGAAATGCCAGGTCCCATCACCATGGGTGGCCAAATGTGGGACAGAGGCAGGATACCGAAACTGAAAGTTCCTAGCGGGGTCTGCTTGTTGTGTCAGAAACTAGGAAAAATGGGTTTTCAGAGTCTCTGTCCTTAGATAATTGCAAAATGTTTTTAAGGTGTAACAAGTGTCTGCATATTTATTAGCCATTGTGCTTTGGATTGCAAATAGGAGCTTTTCTTACTACTTTTTCAAATAGTAACAGAAACTAGGGAAGAGAAGGTAAGCACCAGCTGGATTTTTTAAAGGGCTGGATAGTTTTATGATGTCTCTGGCTACACATGCAAAGATCAAAAGCAGCAAATCCCTTTCTTCAGGCTGCCAGCTGTCCACTATGGGGCTGGGAAGACATTTGTCCCTTATGCGTCATATTGGCCAGATGTATTTTCATCGCTTCCCTTTCTCTGAAGCATCAAATATAAGCGGATGTCAGAGGCAGGCAATGAGACTTGATGGGCCATCGGTTTGTTCTGCTGTGACATATCCTGAGCCATATTATGTCCTCGTGTACATTGGCAGAGCTCTCATGAAGTCACTGTGTAGCTGTAAAAAAATACACATTAGTTATTGTCAGCAGCCCTTCAACCTGCTATCCATCATCCGCTGGCCACTTGATTGCAAGCATCACAGATGAGCTGGGGCTTGAAGGATTTGAAGAAAAGATTGTTAAAATATGGAAACGGAGCAGCTTTCCAGCTGTGATGTAATGCAAGGTGATGCCAGAGCTAACCTGGAGTCGTGGTATGGGCACCAGCCCGAATGGGTTTCTGGCCTCGGTCCTCTGTGGATTTCCATCACACTTGGGTTAAGCAGAAATAAGTGCAAATGTAATTCAGGACAATTTTTGCTGTGATGTTAGAGCCGACCATTGCCCACCTCCTCCAATGCTTGTAACAGTTTGTTGCTGCAAATACACCGTAGCGTGTTAATCTGTGCAACATGTGGAAAGGAGTGAGAATGAGAGACGCTAACAACCAGGAGAATCCCCAGCAGCATGGGAGCATCCCCGTATTCATCACGCCACATTTGCAACCACCTGCAGTAACAGAGAAAAATCACAGTCCCTCTGGTGGCTGTTAATAAAATGGGTTTCTCTGCGATTCCTATGCCAGCTCCCCGGATCCGTGCCATTTCCAAGGTGCACAAGCGTGTATTCATTCACAGAAACCCTGCGCTTTAAACAAGCACTCGCAGCACATTCGTAAAGAGCCTGGGAATTTGTCCGGCCTCTTGCTGTTGCACGTGCAGTCTAAGAAAACGCGAGCAAACAGCGAAGGGAGTTTGAGACTCCGCAGTTATCCCCTCGGCTTTCCCCTCCCTTAGGGCCCCCGTTCGCTCACAGCTTTGCCAGATGCTGGTTGGCACCAGCCTGGGGTTGGCTTCTCCTCCTCCACTACTCTCTGGGCATGACCTGCGGTCAGTGGTCACTGAGAGCCTGCTCCTTGAGTTTGTGTCGGCTTCCTAAAATGAAACCTGTTGGCACCTTCAGATGATTAGCCATTTCTTTTGTTACAAATAACCGTGGAATTTTAGATTACTTAATCTGTTGCAGTGTTTTCCTATAAAATACCTTACATAGCATTACACAGGAGCAGGCACCAAAGGGTGCAGATGTTATTACTCTTGGCATTGCCCTAACTTGAACTTGTTTGTGATGGCCACCTCAAGCACGTTTTCCAGGAGGATGGGGACATGAAAGCCAGAACATACCCGTCACAGCTTCTCCCACCCCAACAGAGCTCCCCACTGTTTGAGCCAGTCTGGTGTGAATTTTATGTCTCAGTTTGCTGATCCGGAGTTATGCTTCGAATGCAAGGGTTACTTCACCCAGGCTGCAATTTGGCCGTGCTTCCCTGATGGATGAAATTCAGAACAGCCCCGCCAGCCTCCTGACCCCAGTCCCCATTGAGTGATGTGAGTGAAACCCCAGAGTTACAAAAGTAGAAGGAGTTTTGCTATAGAGTGTGATGGTCATAGCATTTTCCTCTGTGGGTTCAAGAGAAATGACCTAATTACAGCATTTTGCAGCACCCTGATAGGTGATTCGAGTGCACAGGACTTTTTCTTTTGATGGAAGAGATGATGGTAGGGCATGTTTCCTACAGACCAACTTGGCAGGCAGACAGGAAAGAAAAAAGTTGCAGTAGTGTTAAATGTTTGGGAGTAGGCACAGTCTTGGCCTGCTAATTATTGTTTAGTGTCCCCTGGCTTGCTCTTTTTTCCAGTTACAACTGCTATTAGGGCTTACAACACATGAACGGAGTTGTCATTTGAGCATTGGTATTGAAGTGCTGCTGAACCAGCACGTGTGAGGTTGGAGAACCTGGTGAAAAGGCACTTGGCATTTTACTGGGATGGTGTAGGTCAGATCTGTTAATAAAGGGTCCTTTGTATTCACCTCTCAAGACAGGACAAGGACATGTCCAAGAGGAGGATGCATTTAATGCAGACAACCACTCATTTCTTAAAATTACTGTTTTTTACCTGCTTGAACTTTTGAAGGAAAATTAAAAGATAACACTTTGCCTAAGGTGCATTTAATACACTGTCACAGTCAAGTAATGTGCTTGATTTTTTTTTTATTATTATTATTCCAAAAATAAAAGATTTATTTTCAAGAGAGCTTAACTAGGCTGAGTAGCCCCTCTGTATCCTTGCAACATCCTGTGTATGTAGTTTTCCCACAGTGTAATCAGCAATGCTTTCAGAAGACCTAATGGCAAAGCCACATCAAGGTTGGCACAGACATGCAGGTGTTTGGAGGGAGAAATGGAAGGAATAGCTGCCCTTCTTGGCAGCCTTAACCCCTTCGGAGGTGTTACGGAAATACTGCTCATCGGATTCTGCTTGGGAACTGGCTAATGCATGAAAAAATGAGTTAATTATTTTAAAATTAGAAACTTTGAAGGCCTCCATGGAGTGGTGGTGAGATAAAAAAAAAAACCTTTTTCTGTTAGACCTTCATATCAGAGCAAGGGAAAAAGAGCACTGGAAGGTTCATACATCCTCCAAGCCTCCTGGAGCTGCTTGGTGGGTTGGGAGTAGGCAGCTTTGCGGTTGGCATCCAGACTATGGGGGATGTTTTGCTCACAAGGGAACGGCCCCTGCAATTACACTCCTTCTTACCAGTCTCAGCTGAGAAAACAAAAGCAGAACAAGCAGTGGAGACATACTCTGCTCCGTCCAAATCATTTGCTGATGCCTCTTGAGATTTGTTCCTGTTGATGGGCTTTCATTGCCTTTTCTGGGGTCTGCACAGGCTTTAGAGGACTTAAGCATGCAGAATTGTTCAGCTGGCATTGCTGGCATTTCTCTCCATGAAAATAAGCATCCTGCTTCAGTGTTTTTCTTTCCCAGGACCATTTTGAGTAACACACACTGATATTTTAACGGTGGAGTTGTTGCATTGTAACATTTCTCTCTTCTGTCTCTCAGAGTTCATTGCTTCCACTACCTGATCCCACTGGCTAAACAAGGGAACTATGCCATCGTTGCCAACGTGGAGAGTATGGACTATGACCCCCTCGTTGTCCGGCTCAATAAGGACATCAGTGCTATCGAGGAAGCCATGAGTGCCAGCCTCCAGCAACACAAGTTCCAGTACATTTTTGAAGGTCAGACATTTGCCAATGAGCTTGTAAGAACTCAGTTCTTATGAAATCATTTTTCTTTCTCATCGCAAAGCTCAGAAGTATTCTTTTTTGGGGTAAGAAACAGTGTGCTATTGCTGCCATCTACAGCAGATAGGTAAGTGAGACCTGTGCGAACGTAGGGCAGTCAAAAACTTATTGCCTCTGTAGCATGTCTGAGTGTATCTGACTGGACAGAAGCAATGGGCCCATGCTGAGCAGGAAAGCAGTAAGTCAGTGTATGTGCAGGACAGTTCTTCCTCGGGAAGCTGTAGGGTGTGCATATATATTACAAGCACAGCTCTATTATGGTGCAGTTCCTATCCAAAGTGTAGCCATTCCATTACTAAAATTAAATTTCGAGAACATTAGCTCTTCTGATGTCTCATCTGTTGTGATTACCTTGGAGAGTATAAATCATGTCTTGGTTCATCTCCCCTGTTTTTATTTGCGGCGCTGACGCACAGTTGTCTTGCCTGCACGCCAGGGTGCCTGTCCTTTTATGCGGTGGATGACAAAGTCAGGACAGAGGGGGGACTGGAGATGCACCTGGCGTGCAGTACAGTACGTCAGTAGGGGTGCAGCCTTTGCAAGCCTTGTTAGCCTTCTTCTGACCACCACTTACTGGTCCTAGAGAAGGTTTTCGGTATCTCTAAACTTCCCCTGCAAACCTGCATAGCTCCCGATGGTGCATTTTTTAATCAGATCTCCTTGTGAGCTGCGTGAGTCCCTGGCAACTGAGGGATCACAGGCACCCTCTGAGCTCCCTTTTACAGCTCAGGTCTCCATGTCTCTTTGAGGAGGGTGAAATGGCTCCACGCAGAGTCACAGGGGCTGTTTACATCTCGTGAAACCTTACGGTTGAAATTCATACACGTGGCCTTTATGGAACGTAGGCGCCTCTTAAGCCCACTTTGGGGATTTACACATACCCAGTGCTGGTTGCTATACATGAGCATGTTTTCTTAATTCAGACTTCTAATCAATGTCTAGTCTTGTACAGACCTCAGTACTGAGTGAATTGGGCTGTTTTTTTTTCTCTGTTTGTAGTGCAGTACGAGTGGATACATCATTCAGGGGCTGGCTGTGACTTCTAGCAGCCGGCTATGTCCTTTAGCAGCAGAGGAAGGATGGAGACATCATTCAAACACAAGAAACTGTTCAGGACTGATCAGAGAGAGGCTGCACATCAAGTGCATTGAAATGCAGCTCATTTCTGCTCTTGTGGAGAGCTTACCGGGAAGAAGTACCACCCTTGATAAAAGGTTAAAATACTATCATTTTGTAGGAGCAATAGTGGTCCATTGATCTGCTAGAGAGAGAGGGACTGAAAGGGACATGTTGCAAAGCCTGATGATAAATCTGGGAGCATCCTGTAAATACCAATGACTACGATAATGCAACTTTGTTTTGGTAGTGTTTTATGGGCTTTTTTATATTTTTGCTAACAAAGGAAGCCTTGAGGAAAGTCCTCCTAAAATTCACAGGGAAGAAGGTGAAGTCTGTTTCCAGATACAGTCTGGTGTATCTCCTGTTGCAGTTAGCATGCACACCTTAACAGTGCTCATTCATGGGTTTTATGGTGAATTAGTGTTACTAAATACCTTCCTCCTGAGATTTTATTTTGTTTCTCCCCCCCCTTGCAGGTTTGGGCCACCTTATCTCCTGCATTCTTATCAATGGCGCCCACTATTTCAAGCGTATCAGTGAATCTGGCATCAAGAAAATGTGTAGGAACATCTTCATCCTCCAGCAAAACCTGACAAACATCACCATGTCACGTGAGGCTGACCTGGACTTTGCAAGGTGAGCTGAGAGCCCCATGTTGTGTTTGTTACTATTTTGATGCCCACGTGTAGGGAGGTAGCTCCTTCCAAAGGTTTCACCGCTCACTGTGCATGCAACTGGATGGATGATACAATGAAGTTAAACCCGCAGAAGTGTTAATTGTAATATTCACTTTCCCACTTGCTGTGTGGGACCTTCAGCTGAGGCACATTCAGAGCAACATGGGAGCTCTGCATCAGCTCAAAGTGAAGGTCCCACCAAAGTGTCTGTGCTTGGGGCTTCCTGTTGGTGCGGTTCTCTTAAGACCTGAGTCCAGGCAAGGAAAGTTTTAGGTACAAGTCTTGCATGGAACTGATGCTGGATGCATCTGGGGCCTTGATCTGTGCCCAGGTGAGTTATACTTTGGTTTGTTGAAGGCTGAAAGTTTTAGCAACTCACAGAAATAGTGTGTGAACATAAGGGATGCCAGGCGCTGTCTCCCTTCAAGTTCCATTGCTCTCGAAATAGTAGCAATACCAAGACAAAAACAAAACTGGACATGATAGCTCCCCTGCAAGTTTCTCATCTCTTGCTGCTTTATTCACTAAAGGGGCATCATTTGAGGAATAATGACACGTAAAAGCGAACACAAAACGGGGTGTGACCGTCAGCAGAGTGATGTAGGCTGAGCCTCTGGGGCAGCAGCTGGTTCAGCAATGGGCAGCTGAGCCCAGGAGACAGCCAAAGGAAGAGTCTGGATCTTGCAATTTAAGGCGTGTAGATCAAATAACAAAAGTTTGCGTGACGCTCAGCTGTGACCCACCACAAACACTGGAAATCATTGGTGTCACCGTTTGGCCATCGCTCTTGGAGACTGAATTACGAGACTAGCGTGACTCCCTCAGATGAGGGAAAGTAGGTATGACTGAGTGCCTCATTTACTTGGGCTCTCATATGGGGAATGATCTCATTATTGAATTAGTCTTTTCATAATAACATTGACGGGGGGAAGTTATGAATGCTGAGGCCTGGGGGAGAGAGGGAAAGGGAGAGCGATAGATCCATTACTAATTCTCCAAGGAATAAAGTTCCCAAATTCAATCTTTCCTTTTTTAAATGATTTTTTTTTTCCCCAATCCATTGAAATGTTAAATAAATTAGCCCAGTTTTTTGGCAGGCAAGACAGGGCTTGAGCATGTGCTGACGGCAACTGGCACCCACATAATAAAAAGCTGACCAGGTGCTGCTGGAGGCTGGCGTGGTGTGGCTGGCCCTTTTCCGCGGGGGTCTTTGCGGATCAGCCGCAGAGCTGTGACTTGTAGTGCTGCATAATTCGACGCGGAGTTTGAAGGGAAGGGCAAGGAGGGAATGTGTTCCCCCCTCCTGATGTTGCTTGATGGATGATGTGCCACACCAGCGGTTTTCACAATATCAGACACACATACACCAGCCCGTATGGGCTACACGACAAATAGATTTTCTCCTGTGCCATTTGAGCTGCTGGGTACCATCACTGAGAGCTCACAAGAGATACCTGAGGTTTCTGCACAGCAGCATCAGCTGCTTTGTGGTACCTGCGATGCAGATTTCTTCCCATAATACAAATTCAACATTTTTCCTTTAGCTTTCATGATTGCATTGCTTCCCTCTTTCTTTTGGGGCAGATTTCTGTGATCTAGAGAATATGCTTTATCCTTTTGTTCTTCAGATGACTCCCCAGTGCTCATTATCCAGATTCCCCTTTTACATAAACAAGGTGTCTCATGCGTCCGATCCCTGCCCTGCTCACCTGAATTTACAATTACCTGAGCAAGTTCTCATGTTACCCCAGGGACTCCAGTTACTGAGGTCTATTCAAACTATAAAATAAACATAACTGTTCGCACCTAGAAAGCGTAAAATAATATCAATGTAGGATAAAAGTGGTTTGTACTTCTGTGATATCTCTCATATAGGAGGCTGTAAATGCTGTGCGCAGTAGCTGACTATCAGTTTTGCCTTTTCAAAGATGAGAAATGGAGAGCGAGTGGTTATTTTGCATACGGGAGCAGTGGCAGAGCTGGCGAAGAAATACTCTCTCACCTGCTCTTCCTTTCTCCCTACACCTCCTGTTAACTGCGATAAATTCCCTCCCTGCCTCAATTTTGCAGAGAACTGGGTGATCATTACGGAATGGGAGAGAAGATTTCTGAAGTGGGTCTAACCCAGCTTGTGACTCACTGCATCACCTCTGTCTTTGCAGACATTTCCCCTTATGCAAAATAATTCGGCATGTACTCTGATTCCTTTAAGGAACTTCATTAGAAGTCATGGGGTCCTCTGAATGGGGATATAATAGGTTTTGTATGTTTTTCTTTTCTCACACACAGAAAAATAGTTTTTCTCAGGCTTTTGCAGAGCACTCCAGGTTTGATCTAAACCTCATCTGAGGCAGACTGGCTCATGGTTCCCCTGGGCAGGCAGCTCACCACCCCTGTCATTTTGTGGAAGTGAACACATTTAAATTGTATGTGCTCAAGTTTATGGCAGAAAGTGAACCATGTGAGAAAGGGCCACAAGACTTTCAAGATTTTCCTGGGTGTTGTATTTTTGGTTTGGGGTTTGGTGGGTTTTTTTTTCGCTTTTGGTGTGTTCTCCAAGGCTTTTGATGGGCCCCAAAGAGCACTGGGCATCCTGTTTCTTCTCTGTCTCGGTGACTTCTTAGGCAGTAGAAACCCCAGCCAGGGAAGGTGAAGGTGAAGATCTTCCTCCTCTAAAGCCGAAATCACGTAGAGGATTCACAGCAAAATCCTAAACCATGTAACACTCACTGGTTCTGGTGAGACTCCTGCTGTTTAAACCACATTTTTCAAACGATTTGTAACCTGCAGGTGACAACAGGCTCTGGCAAGATGCTGCTTTGGGAGCAGTACCATGGCAGGGGGAAAATTTGTTTCAAATGAATTTTACTTTAAGATTCTCGGTTGAAGGTGGAGCGGGGCAGGAAAACTCTCAGCAGAGCATCATGAAGCAGAGCTGGAGCACGTTTCCACTGGAAAAAAAAAGAAATTGCCAAGTTCTGCGAGCTCTAGGAAGGAGTTTCACCACTGACAGAAGAAAGGGTAAAATAGGCTGGTTCTGACTGCTAAGGTGTCCCAAAAGGACTTGTATCACTTGCTAAATTTCCTGCAAATATGGATAGGTTTTTCCTCTATATATGTGTTCAGTACCTAGGCCAGCAGAAGTACAGTCAGTGATTGGGGCATCCGCTACTGTGTTAAAGAAAAAGCAGTATTTTCTTCCTGTGTATAGTATCTAGACACAAACTACGAAGTCTGGAATTGAGCATGAATTCCAAATACCTCCACATTTTGGAAGTTTCAGACCCAGAATTATATTTATGCCATTACAGGGATAAAATTCATCTCCAAATATGGATTCCAGTTCAGGTCTTTTCCCTTCCGCTGTCCTTTACCTCCCCCCTATCCCCCCAAAAATACAACTACGTGTTTATCCAGAGATTTCATCAGAGGTATTCAAAAAAGGCTAGGTTTCTGCTTCAGACTTATCCTTAAATAAAACTTCAGTCAACTCTTAGATGCTCATTTTCCATAGAAAAAAAACTTCTTCAGACGCACAGCAGTGATAAAATTGCCCTTTTCTTGAAAGTTAATTGAGTTGGTTGTGAGGGGAAGGGAGGGACCAGTGATGAAATGTGTCCATTTCATACAATGCAATGTGATTTTGACCTCTGAGATAACGGGTTTCGAGTGGTGCTACTCTTCGTTATTGGGTCTGAAAGTGTCCTTTATCCCTGAAATGGTTCGCAGCATAGCGAACCAGAGGTGTCTGTACACCTAAAAGTTAGGTTGGAGGTTTCCCTGCTGCTGCCATTCAAGTTAGCAGTTGCAACGGCCATCCATCCCACAGGGACCAGAAATCTCTTTTCCAGCTGCTGAAGACCGTTACCAGGGCGCTTGGCTCTGACCACCTCTCTAATAGATGTGGCACCCACGTTGTCACTGCTGGCGGATCCCGGCCACCCCGGAGAGGTCCCCATGGGGAGGAGGCATCAGCATGCCAGGCAGTTGTCCTCAGATCGGATGTGAATAAGCCCTTGAAATGTAGTTCAGATGTCTGTGATCAAATGTGTCTGTCTGTATACAGTCTGCTTGAATGTTTATCGTTCACAAAAGAGAAATGACCTTTGCTTGTTTCCTCTCCCTGGCAAAATACAGCTGCAGCTGCTGCTCTGCCCTTGTTCCTTGGTGCCCATGCTCTCCCAGTGATACCCACGATGCTACAATGTGCGTGCTTGTATACTTACATCCTCGGGGCAAACACCTTCCCTGCACCCATACAGCCACTAGCAGAATCAGGGGAGAATTGCACCAGTTCTCGTACTGGTTTCAAAGTAAGTGAGCACTGCCAAGGCATTTGTAGGAAGCTGTGGGTAAAATTAACATGTTACCTCCGACAGATCCCGGCAGCATGCCCTTTCTCCAGAACCTGTCTTTATTTAGGTGGGGAGGGTAAGAGAAAAGATGAAGGAGGGTACAGCTGGAGCACGAGCTTTCTTTCAAGCCAGTGTCAAAACAGCTGCACTATCAGTTGGGTTGGGTACAAAGATCAGGGTGCCGAGATGTCTACACAGGCCCCGTGGTGTGACGGGAAGAGCGTAGCGTGGGTTTGGGAAGCAGCAGATCTGCCTGAGCTCTGGCACCCAGCAAGCCTTCTGTTTTTGCTCATAAGTTTGAGTGAATCACAGCAGCAGAGTGGATGTAGACCCTCCAGGGTTCCTTTTAGCTCAGTCGGTGACAAAAGGTAGCGATGGCCTTGTGCTAAAATTCCTGGTGCAAACAGGCACATTGCTTTCAGCGCAAACATCGTGGAGGTGGCAGGGTTGTCCCATCAGACTGCTTCTTGCGTTGGGAGAGCTGGAAAACGCCTGTTAACTCCAGCGGGAGCAACCTCCGAACCGTGGCAGCAGGATTTCAGAGGGGTCTTTGTTTCAGAGTTCAGTTCTGGTTTGGATGCTGGGCATTCAGGGCTCCTTTCCTGCTATGACTAGCAGGCAGGGGACTTTTTTGTTTGATTGTACAGAGGCAGGAGGGATTTGTGCCTCTGCCTGATGCACAAGGCTGTTCCCGGCAGGGCGAATAAGCAATAACATGCTGCCATCTACTGGGTGCTGCAGAGGGAAGGGGAAGCTGGTGTGCATTGGAGATCCCTCAGACATCCCAGTGCTCTGAAAGAAGTCCTTTTCATTGCCAAATATTATTTCTCTTTCTGATTTTATTCTTGATAGATACATGATACATAAACAGCAGGCTGTTTCCTGCCTGGGTGCCTGAGGGTGTAGCTGGCCAAAGGAGGCCTCCTTCAGGAGTTGTTTTTGCTGCTCTGCTTGTGCGTGTTGAACCCCAGGTTCTGCAGATCCTGACCTGGATCCCCTTGGTTCAGTGGCAAACTGCTCGTCTGCCCTCGGATGCCTCTGCAGTGTTCCTGCGATGCTCCTCCACTGCCTCTCTCCACTTGTGGTTCAGAACTGGGCTGCACGCAAACCAGGAGCAAATCTGGGGCCTTCAAGATCATTTCATTTGTGTAAACCCCACATTGGTTGAGTAGACAACTCGGGTAACAGGCACTGTAACTCATGTATCCTGCACTGCACTTAGGAGATTCAAAAGCAGATGGAGTAGATGCGAGAAGGATGCTGCAGGTAGACCTGAGCTTGAATGGGAGTTGGATCTGCTGCAGATCTGTTCTTTCTTCCTTTGCTGTTGCTGGAGAAATTGGAAACACACACTCTTAGTCCTGCTGTTTGAAAGGTTCCTTGCCATAAAGCCACATCTCTGCCCTGTGGCAGGAGCAGCCTGCTAGTGCAGGCTGGTGTTCCTGGAAGGCTGCAGGGAGATGCTGCGATGCATTCAGCATCGTTGGGCTCAGCTGCAGAGGAAACAGGGGCAAACTGCTGCAAGTAAAGGCCATGGCTCATTTCCCATGAAATATTAATCATTGAGTAAGGGATAATATGTGGAACCGGACATCGAGGCATGGGCACAAGAGAAAGAGTAAAATAGCTGAGGTCTGGCCAAGGAGCAGCTGTTGCCTGAAGTCCTGTTGACCTAAGTCATCACCTCTTCTGCAGGTCAGGTGTGAGGAATTTTGGTTCCCAGGTACAACAGAGCCACTTCCATCATGAAAGAGCCATGCCAGTCTCCCAGATGTTCAGTCACAATTGATGGGTTTAGTGATCAGTGTGGAATTTCACTGCATGAAATTTTCTTTCTCTGCATGGCAGTGACAGCAGGTGGCTGTAAAGTGTGCACAGCTCCCAGTACTGGATAAGTGCACTCATACGTATCCTATAATGTCTTGTTAGGGCTGGACAACCCTACCGATTGAACCCCTTCTTTTTGCAGTCAGCTACCAAGGGCGTTTTCTGGCACGTTGGTGTAGACGTGCTGGTCTCTGACCCATCACGTCTTGGCTCAGTGCTGGAGGGAAAAACTCTTGTTCGTAAAAACTGTAGATGTGCTAGTCTGGAATAATTCCTCTCTCAAGGTGCGTAGTGCTGTGGAAGGTAAAAGTCACCAACACTTCCCAGCACGGATCTTAGGATGACCCTTCCCTGCAGAGGAGCCAGAAGCAGAACAGGCTCTGGAAGAAAAGCTTTTCTTTGCTGACAGCATGGGAAAGATGTGTTATCTCCATCTCTGTGCTGGACTCCTGTTGTGTATCTGTGGAGCACGCCCTCATTTTGTTTTTGCTGTTTTTAATTAACAAAGCTGCTTTAGTTTTCAATTAAGGACTTGGTTAGAGCAAAATCTGTATTTTCTTTTCCTTTCTTTTCTCTCGTTTTCTCCCCCCTGTAGTTTCCACTGAGCTTTGATCTCAGTGCAGGTTTAATTAGCTGTAATTAGTGGTTTCACTGCATTAACCAAAAATCCCAACTATAGAGGATTAAAAAACGCCCCTCAGCTTGATGGCTCCCCCCCGCCACCTTCCTCCCTTTGGTTCCCCTACGTACTCTGGGGGATCAGAGACTGTCTGCCCATACGGTCCTTCACCAGACGGGCGCTGCTGGGTGATGCCCCGTGCATCCCAATCAGCTGCCCTGTTACGTATGCATTAAAACTATGCTGGAACAAATCACCCACCCATGTGGTTTAATTTCCAGTTCAGTCTGCAGCTGCTATGAGTTTTAGTGGGGCATCAATTTATGCCTTCTCAACGTTTCGTAGAGCTGCTTCTTGGGGTTTCTGACTGCTCTCTGCAATACAGCACATTTACAGTAAGGTGCCTGCTCAAGACTTCCCAGACTTTTGGCTTCTTCAGCCCTGCACAGCTTTTGGAAGCTATGTTATGGCCACATCCTTTGCTGGAGCTGCCCAGCTCCTCACTGTAGTGAGCTCCTCACTCAACTTCCTTCACATGAAGGGTTTTTGGAAGGGGCGGCTATGATCTGAGGCACCCCAAATCACTGATCTGCTCTACTCCATGGAGGTGCGCAGGGAAATATCGGGTAGTGGGCTGTGCAGTTCATCTGGTCGGTCACAGCAGAGCAGGAGTAAACCAAAGAGCTCTTTGAGCTGGTGAAGTACGAGCAGCACTATCAGGTTTCCCATCAAGACACACGCGTGACACTTGTTACAGATCAGTGTACCCAACACTGAGCCCCACCAAACACTTGTGTTTTGGAAATGGTCTCGGTTCCTCTGACCAGCTCAGAAGCTTTATGGATATTTATCGAGACAACACTGGCTGAAAAATGCAGTATTCCCAGCTAGCTCACCTTGACGCCCAAGACTGGAGATCACAGATGGGTCCCTATTCACTGTGGGTCAAGCATTTCTACTTACCACGTCTGTCAAAATCGAGTGTTTTCAATCTCATGCGTGTACCCCATCTCCTTGCAGTGCCAGGAACCAAAAGACTCCCTGTGCCTTTCTCAGTTCTCCAGGATCAGAGTTTAGTGAAGTTCAAATCTAAGCTTTGCATCCATCACTGTTTTAGGCAGGAGTCGGCCAGTTTTTATCTTTGAATCACTGCCCTGTGGTGTTGAGATGTACAGGAAAGGCAACACCCCCTATCTTGAAGTCTAAAAATGGTTCTCAGGTTATCTCACCAGAGCGAGAGGAACTGATGCTCTGACTCCCATGTCCCCTCAGGATGCAGAAGCCATCTCTTGCTGTGCCGGGCTTGTCATTTTGGGAAGGGAAACCTTGCCAAGGCCAGCAAATGCATTTTTCTTGCTGAGCCACAGCCATGCCTTCTAGGTGTTGCCTCTCTGCCCCAAAAACAGGCTTCTTTGTTAAGCCTGACATGTTCCGGAGCATTTGGAGATGGGGTCTTTATGCTTTCTCTGGCTGAAGTCTCTCTCCTGAAGTCTGAAGGCTTAAAAATCCTTTTAATTCACTGGTGGCAACTACAGACTGTACATTTACTCCCAGGATAATCTGTGTGAGGGCTGTGCTCTGGCCAGTCACATGGGTCCTTTCAGCCCTATCCCCTTCTGCAGGGTCAGTAAGCCCAACGCGGATCAAAGCTGCAGGAAGGGCGCCATTTATCCCACCTTGGAGCATCCTGATGGACATCAGATGTGAATAGATCCAAACACCCCAGTTCGTGTGGGTCTGAAATACTCCTCCCCAGGACAGTACGTGGTGCTTTTTCTGCTGCATCTGGAAAGCTACCTCTGAAATGCGTCGTGTTTTAGTAGCCATGCAAAACGCGTAGCTGGTACCAACAAAAGATCAGCAGCTCTTTACGTCGCTCTGTCGTATCGGAGGAAAGCGTCTCCCAACCCTGAAGGCTTGGTGCGAATTGGTGATTGCACGCGCGTGTACCCCGCGATGCCGACACCTTGTCAAATGCCACCTCGTCAAATCCCACCTTCCTCTTCTCGTTCTTTCGGTCGTGTCAGTACAGCGGGCGCTGATGCGACGCAGTAAATTAGAGTGGGGAAATGATTCAGCTTGAGGAGAAGGGATATAGTTTACTTTTTGCATCAGTTTTTTTCTCTTTTTTGGCAGGATCAGCTCCCCGGTCTGGTTCACAGTGGGCCTTGCAAACAGCTGTGCTGGCACAACTGAAGGAGAGGGAACAAAGAAGGAAATGAGCTGTAATGCTCTGAAATGATAATGTTCCTGAAAATGGAACTTTACCTTAAATTAGGGTAAGAAATCAGGGGTGAATAAGGGAATTGCTCAAGATAGCTGCAGAGATGAGGCAGGAGGAACAAACACATCTTTGCGCAGAAGGCATTACTCTTCCCTTGCCATCTTTGGGCCATTTGGCCTCGCTCCAGCCTGAGGATGGACATCTTTTGTTCTCGAGTTTGCTGCGTAGCAGATTTCTTATTCACTGTGTGTGTCTGGGAAATGCCTTGCCTGCTGCTCTTTCTCCACATTAGAAAAAACTCCAAGATGGTGATTTGCCAGCTGTTCGAAGGCAAAGGACCTGACTCTTGGGAGATGACATTTCTCAGTTTGTCCTTAAGTAATTTTCGTGTAATGAGAGCGCTTGAGCACATGAAGATGGAAAGAAAGTGGCTGAACCACCGGGTAATGACAGCACGTCCCTCCCCTTCCTTTGGTGGCCGCATGGATTATAAATTCCTCAAGGAAGGGATTTTGCTGGCTTTGTAATTAAAACACACACCAAGCATTTCGCAGAAATAGAGGCCATGGCAGCCCAAAGGACACACACTCAAGTTCAGCAAAGCATTCAAGCCCAAGTTAACTTTCAGATATAGGCACTGACCCGTTGAACCGGTGAATGCTTGCTCTGTAACTAGAGGTCCACCACAGTCACGTCTCCATGAGAGACAACTCCGTGGTTGCCCTCAGTTCTTTACAGCAAGTAGTGAGAAGTGAGCACCTTTAGGCTGTGATTTTCTGAATGAGTTTAGATGTCGTCTTTGGAATGAGATGCAGGGCCTCCTAAGAGGCTGTCTGGGGACAGGAGGTGACTTTGCAGGTGGGCAGATGAATCCGTAGGCACCCTCGATAGGATTTTACAGCCGGTAGCAGCCCCCTGTTAACTGGATTAGGGGGCTGAATTCGTTTGGCAGTTCCTACATCCCTAATGTCCGAACACGCTGCGGTGTGTGAAATCACGTAAAATCCACTCTTCACCGGTATCACTCCATATAGCAGAAGAAGCATCTTAAAATACCAGCTGGGTGCTGGAAGGCACTGGTCCTGCCCAGGCTTTCCACTGTTGACTCAAGGCTTTTATTTTGATCGGCCATTTCGCTTTTTCCTGGAGGCGCTTTTAATCTTCGCACTGTAACCTTTAAAGATATAGGTTTTAGTGGTCTCTGTAATGATTTTCATTGCCTGAATGTGGATGTCTGAGTTGCTCCGAGTAAAGAGATTAATTCAATTTTCCTAAACTGGAAATAGACTGAAAAACAGAGCAGCTTCATTGACTTTCTTTGCTTGGTTCTTGGTGTGTTAGTGAAACAATCAATGGAGGTGAACTTCTCAGCCAGCAAAAACCTGCGCTCACATTTCCAGGGACGCAAGCTCAGGAAGATGTGAATAAACATTTTTAAGAAGTGTTTTTGGCTCTTAGACTTGGCCACAGCACGTTCCCGTTCTGCATTAAAAACATCGGGATATATTCTCCTGGAAATGAATTACAAACAAATTCCTCATTTATCCCTGAGGTGACAGTCTTTTGCTGATATGTGCTTTCTTGAGACTAATAAGTTTTGAATGTTGTTGGGAAAAAAAAATCAAAGTAATTACTTCATGTTCCCAAGCTCCTTATTTGTGTAGGTGCATGTGTGTTTATCTTTTTCTGTCATGCTGCATTGCTAATGGTAATTAAAGGGAAAGGATTTTTCTTTTTAGAAGTTTTTCTTCTTAGCTTTTACCTTTAGTGACTTTGGTCTCTGTGACAGTGCTTAGCCACTGACCAGTCACTTGTAGAACTGCAGTTGCTTTAATATAAGTTCAGGAAATTCTGGCTGTCCAGCAGGAGCTGGATCGTTTTGTTTAGCCGGGCCTGCAGTACGGGTTGATTTTCTTTGCAGACCAGCTTTCAAAAGCACTTCATGTAGGTGTGAGTCCCGGTATCCACATTCTCGCAAATCGCAGAGTACTTGTCAGTGTTTGCTTTTTTCGACTACGCAGAATTTGGTAGTGTGGGTGTTTGCAGCAAAAACACGGAGCGAAAACAAGTTGTACGTTGTCAGCAGCGGTGCGGTGTGCGCTCACCATGTGGCTCCCTGGTGAACGTGAAATACGTGGGCTGGAAAGAGGCCACAGCACTGTCCCACCGGCTCCCCAGGCTGCACGGTCCACAAACCAGGTCTCCGTCTGGATCAGGAGACCAAAACCGCAGCCCTACCACAGTGTCCAGAGACTGCCAGGGTTAGTATGGCCTTTCTTATCCTGTAGAAATACAAAACTCACTGTGAAAACTCATTTCCAGGTCTAAATAAAGCACATAACACACGTGATACGCCACTGGCTTTAGCCATGAAGGGGCTAGGCAGGCTTTTGCATGCACAGACAGCAATTTTATTTGCTTGTTTTCAATCTGCCATAGGAACATCTTAGCAATCCTGTTCTGCTGGAGTCCAAGGACCTTCTCCCCGCTTCCTTCACTTGGTCCCCTGCACTTCCACAGCTTCAGGGTGACCATGTTTCTCAAGGCTTGATCCCCATGGTTGTAAAGAGAGCTGGCAGGGACCACCTGCGCTAGAAAGGCAGGAAGCTCTGGAAATCACATCGAGCATCACACGAGGTGTTGGGCTGCAACCGCGACCGCACCGGAGACATCAGGCAGGAACATGCAGGGATGGCAGAGGTGATCTGAGCAGAGCCATTGAAGGTGGAATGAAAATGTGCCTTTTACAGCATCCCTACCGTTGTATTTATGGTATTGGGCACTGCTGGGCACAGCTTAGCGGGTTGAAATATGAAAGACCCACACGGCACTGGTCAGAGACACAGCAGCTGAGGTGTGAAGGCAGGCAATCCACGCAAGCATAGGAGATGAGTGGTTGGTAGTAATGATCTTACGGGAAGGTTACAGCCTTGAAATGGACCCTAAATGTCATGACAGACCCCACGTCTCCTAAGGGACCCAAGACAGATACAGGAAAGGGAAGACCATTCTGCATGTTGCGATTTCAAGGGACAAAAGTCAATTTTGCACAGGCAGAGTAGTGCCAAAATGGAAAGCAATGTCCCCTTCCGTCCCTTGTTAAGGACCATAGCGTTTCTCTGTTCCTGCAGTGCTGTGGCACATCTCGCTGATACCGCCTGGCGATGTCCGTTGTCCTGACTCGCACGTTGGTGGTGGATGGCTGTCTTTCAGCCGGTGCGGCTGTCACCTCTGTGCATGCAGCCGGTGCAGCGTGGAGCGGCTCGGCTCTCCTGCAGAGCAAACACATGCTGGTTTTTAATTCAAAACACAAGCAGAATGGCTAAAAAGGAGGGATGGGCGTGTAAAACTGCCAGCAGCTTTCCCTCCAGGAATTCAGTGGGGCAGCAGAGATCAGGGGGTGGTAGCAGAGGTTTGTGTGTTAGTGCCCGAGGAGGGATGGAGAGGGACCTTTTACCCCGGGGCTCGTGTACCATGCAGAGATCGAGAAGAGGGGTGTCCCAGGTTCTCTTTGCCCTCGTGGGAGGCCATGAGCTTGTATTTATACCCATGAATGTGCAGTAATGTCTCTACCTGGAATTATTATATGTGTATTTTAATTGCAATTCAGTCTTATGAGTTTTTACGATCATTATAAGCGATCGCTGTCAAGGGATAAGCGAGGAAGGGGAAGAAGGAACTCAGCTGGTTTTGCTTTTGATTTCAAGTTTTCTTTTCCTTTACGGTAGCAAAGAGTAGTACCTACCAACACAAGCAATGGGCTCATTGGATCTTCTGCTCTCGTTGGAGTAACTCCATGCTCACCTGTGAGATGTAGGGGCTGCCTCATGTTACAGGGAAGCTTCTCTGAGGGGAGATGGAAGGCATGGGAGGAGGAAGGCTGTTTAAATTCTTTTTAATTTGTCAACCAGATAGGGATGCAATAAACAAATCTCCAGTTGTCTTATATTTCCTAAAGGCTCAAGTAACCTCATGGAGATAGTTCTGGTTTGAGGTGTCTCTCTCATTTGGCCTTGGACTGTCTTGATTGACACTGTTCAAGTGAGGTCAAAGTTTGGCCCCAGGCTCCAGACTGAGTCTGAAGAAACATTCAGAGTCATGCACGGGAACACATACCCCCATGAGCATACGTGAACATGAACTCCACGTCTGAGCTCTCACATATCCTGCTTGGGGCTCCTATTTGCTCCAAAAACAGCTTTCAGAAATTGTTTTCTGCTCCCATGCGTAAAGGTGGGCTCTGCCTGTGCACTGTGAGCTCGTGTGCTGAAGGTGTGGTTGCCTTTTGGGAGCTTCCACTTAAATGCACAGCAAACAGCTGTTAGAGGAAGGACAGGTAATTTAAGAAGGGAAGTTGGTGAGAGACAAAAAAAGAAGCAGGGAAAGGGGGAACCATCAGTGTCAGAAGAACAACCATCCCAGGCATTTGTCTGCAGCTGAAATAAAGGTAAATATCGGATTGTCAGCTTGAAATGCATCTCTATTGCCTAGCTCTAGCCTGCAAATGGAAGCAATTAGAAAAATGTCCTGCCTTTTTCACAGTAGGCTGCTTCTTTCTAGCACAAGCCACAAGATAGAAAGACACATGCAAGCCCTTAAGTAGCAGATTGGTTTACCCTGTCAGTCAGATCTCATTAGAAACTGCAATGTTTCATACCCAGTAGTCTGCTCGGAAGCAACAGATGTTGGTGCTGTATGATACGTTTTTAAGAGTTACCACTCATCACTTTTCCATGCACTGAAGTCATATCTTTTGCAGAGGTCTCTCTCTAAATTAGTTTGAGCTGGAGAGCGGAGCATTTCAACCTGCTGATGCAGCGGCATCCAGGAACCAGAAATGTTTCACTTGGAAGGTGTACGAGCTGGCAGGGCACAGCTGGTAGGGGACAGGTGGCGATGCAGCTGCTTCTGGAAAGGGTGGCTTTCAAGGTTACTGTTGAGGACAGGAGTGAGGACAGAGGAGCAGGGGGTAGCAGTGGCACGGGGCCAGTTCCTGCTAGAATATAGGAAGGAAGAGGGAAAATGAGCAAGGGACGAAAACAGCACAACTGAGAGAAGTGACAGAGTCAAGCCATGACATAGTGATAGGGTTAGGGCAGAGCAAGACACCTGGACAGTAGGGTGCAGTGTAGAAACCATATAGCAGAGCCAGCCAAGTTTCCAGCTCCTTTCAGTTCTGTATGGAAATCCCTCCCCAACCAGGAGAGCTCCAAGACGTGTAGCATGTACCCAGGGAGGTAAGCACTTCTCAAGGTGTCCTGGAGGTATCCATCTGGCTCAGCGAGTCCCCACTGCCTGGGAGGATGATCTAGAGAAACATCACTGACCTGCTCCTCTCTGGGCAGGTGCTGTTGGCCACAGTCAGAGGTGGGACACCAGGACATGAACTTTTGGTGGACCATGATGTGGCGCAACAACCATCGCTGCATTGCATGGCAGCTCCCTGGGTGCTTGTCTTCCACTGCAGGATGAGCAGACCCTAGGATACCTGTGACCAGCAGCACTGTGCCAACATGTTCCAACATACATGCTCATCACATGTGCCAACACGTGTTCACCGTGCCATGTGCTCTTGACGTGGCAGCCACACTCAACTGCTTTAGGACTGACCGCAGCTCGAGGACCTTAGGTTGGTTGTGTCCCCTGTGTTGCCATCTGAGCATGGCCTTTGGTTAGTGTTAGTCTACCTCCAAGAAGTACATCAGCATGCTGAAGCAGCTGAACTGCTTCTTCTACTTAAAGCTGGCTTGAATAGCTCTCAGATGACCCTGTCTGGAGCAGGCTCTGTTCCCAGCCATACCAGGGGCTTGCTAAAGACATGATTTGCTTTCCTAAATGTAGTGCCATTTGAAAGACTCTTGGATGGCATACATATCTCAGCAGGGCAGGCTGGTATGGCACGGGGGTCACAGGAGACCCAAACCCATCTGAAATGGCTGCAGTAGGCACCAGTGTTTAGGCAAATAGGATATGTAAAATTCTAAATGTCGCATTGGGATTTCTTGTCCTGTGTCACATGCCACATCTAAATTGGCCAAAGAAAGTTCAAAGACTGTTGTTTCACATTTCAAACGCAGAGAGCTGGGGCTGATGCAAAGGTCTTTGCTAACTGAGGCACCTGGGAGCCTTCCTTTCCCACTGATGATTAGCGTGGTAATTTGCCCTCCTGCTAGAGAATATTCTCACCTCCAGCTGATTTCTTATACTGCCTTCCTCTAGAGCAAGGGACCACTGATCAGTACGCAAAGAAGCCACAGCCTCATGCAGAGAGGAGACCACTGACGAGCCCATCTCCTGGCTCTGGGCTCTAACCGTGTTCTTGCAGGCTCCATGGAGCAAGTTGCCTCATGTGGGGACAAGCTGTCATTCAGCAGCTTTTGACTGTGGAGGAGCAGCTCCATGTCATCCTTTTACCCTGTTCTTCAAGCTCATGCAGTAGCATCCTACTTTTGGTATTCAGCCACCCCAGTGGCTTTCACCATGAGCTTTCCCAGAAAAGGTGCGGTCCATCTGAGTTGGACTTAGATACTAAGGTGTGATTGTCATAATTACCCTCTGGCTTCCATCCATGAGACGAAATTGCTGCCCCCAAAGGGAAGCTGTGAGTTTTGCGGCTAAATCAGGAAAGAACTGAGTAAACTAAGAGATTTCAGCTGCGGAAGGTGACTGGCTCCAGGGCACAGAAACACACAGGCTGAATGGGGAATGCAGATCAGGCAGTTCCTGTCTACTCAAGGTAGACCCTCTGGTGAGGCTGACATTAAAAATTCTGACTCAAATGCAGGAAACATGGAGTTAAGGAGGTGAATTATTGATTGAGCGCAACTATTACCATATCTGACAGATGGAGACTGTCTGAGAACACTTTGCAGAGTGGCATCTGCAGTGTGCCTGATTGGCATCCCTGAACTTTCACACATCAGATGTAGAATATCAACACACAAGCACTGATGTAGCAATTAAATCTGTCCTGTAATGAACCTGGGCTTCGTAGCCAAGAGAAATCCATACGCTCAGATACAGACTGAAAGCCTCAATTCTTGTATTTTAAGAAGGTATTAAAATAATTACATCCAGACCACTGCTTTTGAACCTACACTCATGATGTCAGCGTGCACGGATATGTATCACTTTCCGGAAATGGTCTGCAATGTCTAATCTCTTACTCAGATTTTATCGAAGGCTGTAAAGCTTGCCTTGTATTTTACAATTTGTATTCCAGATTTGAGGTCAAATAATATAGACAGGATATAAAATTCAGATGACATCTCACATCACATAAGTGCATTAACATCTAAAGCTGAAGTCAGTCGCTCAAGTGCGTGCAGAAATGATATATTAGATATGTATTCCACATTGTCATGTGTGCAAAAACAAGAGAGGAAGAAGAGAGGTGCAAATAATAGCAAGCTTTCCTGAAGAACAGCTTGTATTATGAAAAAGCAATATGTAAAATATGTCTTTTTTAATAAGATTCAGTGCCTTCGTGTTCCAGGTTGTTTTCTTAAGCCCAATGCAACTTGGTAAATGATTGTAATTTTTTGCAATCTGTTAACTGTTTGGCGCGCTGTGTGAAATTTGTTCTCCCTTCACCCGTAGCATGCAAATGTGTGCATTCTGAGAATCATCAGGAAAATATGCTTTTTGTCTCTGGAGGGGGTTCAAAGGTAGAGACCCATGGGGAAGCTGGCCCTGGGAGGTTACTCAGCCAGTGACAGCATGGGGATGGCTTTCGTTGGGCTGTACCCAACCTGTTGCACACACAAAGGACTTCAGCCTACCCCGTAATCTCAATGGATCTTCATTTTCTCAACCGTAAAGCAGCCGTCTGAGAAAACAGAGGAGCTCTGTACGTGGTATTTCTAAAGTGCTTTGAGATGTACAAATGGGAATTGAAAGAGAAGGTTAATGAATTAATAAAAAAAAAATACAGTTTCAGTCCTCACAGCAGAGTTCTTTTGATAACCTGGAGGTTTTGTACAGTTAGAAGCTGCATTTCTTGAATGAGATAAAATTAATGGTTCAGAGCTTCTTCCCTGGTTTTGGTGGCTGTGAACCACTCCATCAGTTTAGAAACA
The DNA here is from genome assembly GCA_013399475.1 of Chauna torquata. Taxonomy (NCBI): domain Eukaryota; kingdom Metazoa; phylum Chordata; class Aves; order Anseriformes; family Anhimidae; genus Chauna; species Chauna torquata. Next base: position 139,499 of record VXAL01000026.1, read on the forward strand.
GTGCTGGGCTTCTCTCCTTACTCTATAGGGACCAGCCTCATTTCCATCGAGCCATCGTCACATTGCACTGGAGTCTGGGGGTTTGCAGCCTGTATGTAAGGAGTAGTGAGAGAGCCATTAAGAGGAGCAGACCTGGCTTTTCCATGCAGTGGAGAATGGAGATAGAAACCGCATCCATGGCTGTGGGTCTTACCCTGAGCTGACACTGTGTTGACGATGTTTTCATTATACATGCACTGTGTGGCAAAAAATACCGTCGTGCTGATCCGTTGGCTCACAAAGCTGAGATCATTGGAGGTAAAATTTCACCAAGGATGGCCAGAAGAAGCCACAGTTGTGCTGCACCAACGTCAGTGCTCGCTCTGGTGTAAGTGAATGTTCTTCCTTTCAGGAGTGGGAGAGTTCAAAAGGAGCAATTAAAAGTGGCCTTCTTGCTTTGCCTACCACAACAATACCTTAGAGAGGCTATGGCTTCCCTCCCTAAATATGGCTTTTGCCCTAGGTATATTAGAGAGGGCGAAGCAATTTAAACCAAAAATATTGCTGCAAGAGCAAATGAGTAGCAGCTGGCCGTAAATACATGCAGCCTGCAAATCTGAAGGTTTCCAAGCATCACAGTTATTGAGAACTGGCGTATTAGGTGTGAGGAAATGTTTATGTGGCCCGTGGCCAACAGAGAAGTCTTGGAGAAGAACGTTGATGCTCTTAAGCGTTAACTCCTTCATCCAGGAGGCACACAGGGCTCTCTTGAGCATTGAATCCATGCCGGTTGCCTGGTTTCTTTATAATAACCAACCTCCACAGGGCACTTCCACCCAGTGTAACTATGTATTTTAGGGTAGAATGAATCAACTCCACCCCGTTCCTTGTCCATTCATAGGTGGGCAATCATTGCAACCAATCCCCTTGAGTCGTGGCGGTGGTGGTAACTCCTCACTGATGAGCCAGGGGGTAGGGTTTGAGGCTGCTGCACGGTTTTGTTTTCTTCCTGGTTTGGATAGATCTGCATCCAGAGTTGAGCAAGTGGAAATCTGTAGGATGCTTCGCCAATCTCAGCGGTTTCTAGGTTGGCACAAGGTAATGGATGGTGCTACGAGGAGAAAAAACGATAGTGCCATGAGGCAAGTGAATAAAAAAGGGCCCTTGCATGAGAAACAGCAACATGTTCAGAAATGATGACATTACCGATTTTGTTGTCAGCTTGGCCACAAAAGCTCAGTTCCCTAATTATTGATACCAAACCAAATGAACAAAGGTACTCAGAAAAAAAAACATAAACAGGAGTTTTCAAGAACTTTTGGCAATTTGCCTGGCCCCAGCGAGTCATTCAAACCTCCTTTGAAGCACCGAAGGTCAACCACAACCTACTACAGGCAGTCATTGGCGTGATGGACCTCATAATTTCCTACCGCAGTTCACGTGTTGCATCCTGTTCGGCCTGTTAGCAGGCAGATCCCATCGGATGTGTCCTTCACCCATCGGTAACTACCAAACATTCCTGTTTTTATTAAAAATCAGCAAACATGCACCACTGAACATCTCCTCGATTACAACATCAGGGTTTTTTTATCCAGTTCCAAGCCGCTTGATCCTAAATAAGGCTGGTTTCTTTGCCACAGTAAATGTTGTTCCCAAAGGGTAGCTAAAATTGTATTATTTTTTGCTGACTGAAGCAATCTGCAGTACTTTCCATCGAACTGCTGACTCTCTCTTCTTTAGGGCTACATTCATTTCCACATCTCCTCTCATTTATGCATGAGGCAAGGGGAAAAATTGCTTAATATTCTTTATAAACTGGCATATGGTATAGATAATTTTTTTCTTTTTACTATATGCAGTAAAAATGCAAATGCGTATGGCTTATTTGCAAATGTTGGCATTAATAACTGATATTTAAACAAGGTGGATTAGCATTTTTACTGATATATTAAAAACATTTTTTCCAATCATTTGCACACTCAAAATCAATTTTAATACAACATACAAATTGAATTTAATTTTTTTTATTTAAAATTGCATTTATCTGCTTGAACCATTAAATTTACTATTTAATATGTACTTTCCAGCTCACTTGGTTAGAATTTCATTGCTCTTTATCTGTATAAATTTAATTAGCCTTGATATCATCAGTATATTATAGAACTAATTAAAGATTTAGATAAGTGCTGAGGGTGCTTATTTAATACCCTATAAAGTTCCATTTGGAGAGTGAGAAATTCCGTCCTTCATAGTATTAGCGAGTATGGAGCTACAAGGAGTGTCAGACATTGTTTTTGAAAAATTATTTAATGGGTTTTAATGGATTTATCCTTCCTTTGAAAACCCGTGTAATTACTGTGTATCGCTGCACAGTGCGAGGGCGGTTGCTGTCTTTCGGGGAGTGGTTTTTAAGTGATCCGGGCACGTGTTCCCCTCCGCGATGACACCGTGTGATGCACAGAGATCCCTGTGTGTCACGTGTTCCCAGTGGTCCAAGGCACGAGTGACAATCTTCAGTGAAGACTGTATGTTTTCACCCTCCTGAATAAATAAACCTTTTGTTGCCTGGCTCTATACCCTGTTCGGATTTCTGTGCTCTGCAGTCCCAAGGAGGGCAGAGGACTGATCAAGGCGCGAGGGCTTCCCATCTCTGATACTGTCTTCTCCTTTGGACAGATTACTTAATTTTTATCTCCGTTCTTCTGGCTGAAAAAAAAAAGCTACTGCTATCCTTACATCACAGCCCTGATTTGTGCGTTTATTAAGGGCTACGATTTGCAGAGATTCCGCAGGAGCGTGAAGTACCATTATATTATAAATTCACTTTTATTTCTTCCTCTCGTGTTTTATTTTCTTTTGCAAACCATTTCACTTCTTGGGTGTTTGCATACTTTAGCTTTTTTAGTGCTTTTCACGCTCTCGATGCTCTTGTGCTGTAGGAACACAGCTCACAGCTGTCTGCTCCTCCTGCCCCAAATTGCGCCGCATGTTGCGTGGTGATGAGGCATCTGCCTTTGGGCTTCCAAGAGGCTGGGAATGAGGTTGTCCCTGGGGCACCTCGAGAAGGTGTAGATATAGCTGCACGCAGATGTTTTGGGCTGGTCTAGCCTCATTTTAGGTTCCCTCTGCAGTGCATGGAGACAAATAGATGCTTCTTGGCCATAATTCATCCCACCCTAAGCTGACATGAGAGGTTCCCATTTCTTGGCATGGTTGTAAGAGGAGCTGAGGTCGACTAGCGTAGCAATAACATCTCTGATGTGGACATCTAAACCCATGTGAATTCCCCCTAAGCACTTGGGGTTCTTCAGCAGGCAGAAAATGGACATTACTACTGTTGTCCCCAGATTTGGTCCAGGTTAATTGAAAATCAAGAAAAAAGAAATCTTAAAAAATGATGATCAGGATATATATTTGCCTGTGTCCTGAGGGTAATTATATTCTGTTGTATGTTTTAGGGCTGTGACTGCTTACAGAACTTGAAGGACGTGGTTTAAGACAGGCAATGGTCAGACATTGGATATATGATGTAGCAGGCACCATCCATCAGCAGTTTCTGTTTTGTTTTCATAAGCTCCTAAGATGGAAAAGACCCGGCATCCATACTTGCAGACTCTTGCTTTAAAATGCTGATCACTGACGCATGTATGCAAACATCATTGCAGTCTTCATGAGGTGTAGAAATTACAGTAATTGCTGGTTTATGTGGATTTTCCTTTGCTTGGTATTTCAAGTTTTGAGAACTTGCTTTGCAAAGTCCTGCATGCTACTGCTTGTCCCTCCTGTCCCGTCTCTGGTGCCCATGTAACCATCAGCTCCATCCTCAGCTCTTTCCCTTTCGCACCTCAATGTCTCGTGCTCCGCAGACAGAAGAGCCCCATGGGCGTCTCTTCTCATTCAAGCCAGTGCTGAAAATCTATTTCTTCTGTATTACGTGAACTGAAGTGACCTCATTTCTTGCGGCTTCTTCCCTTTTTGCACTCACTCACCTCCTCCATATATTTAAATGTAATGGTTCTGCCAAGATGTGCCTGTATCAAAATTAAGTGACTTTATAACTGCAGCTTTGGTCTTCTTTCCTCTTCAAATGCATGTTCATTGTTCTGTCTTGTGTTTTTTGTCTAGATTTAGTCTTTCAGTGCTTCATGCGTAACCTTTTTACTTATTAGAGTTCTTATGAGAGTATTGTAAAAGTGACTCCCTCATCCCCCCAAAGTGCAGGAGATAAAGTACAGAATACTTTTTTTTTATTCCCTTTGGGTAAGCCAGCACCCAGATCTAAGTTCTCACCTTGTGAATCCATTTCTGTCTGCATCATTACAGACTAGGCACCCAGCTATATAATGAATGAATAATTAAAGTACGATTCTTTATTCTGAAACATCACACTGTTCATCTGAAGGTCCTTCTCTTAAGAAGAGATCAAGTCATTCTCGGAAATCAGAATTTAATTTTGAATTCACCTGGCCATCTTTTGAAAAACTTTTTTTGTGTGCAGGCCTTGGGTTATAGGTTAACATTAGCATTTAAATGGAGAATGGTATTAATAGCCCTCAGAGGAGCTTGTCTCATCCTGATTGTCTTTTCAGAGATTTTTTCTAAATGAGAGAGCCTCTTTATTTTTTTCTCTTTCTCCAAGAATAAAGTTCAAGAAACCATCTTTTTTGATATATGTACTGAAAGTGCATCCTTGCAAAATAGATTCGTTTTTGGCAACTTGATGTTTTGTTTTAAAATAGCTATTTAAGGAAAAGACAAAAAAAAAAAAGAAAAAGTTTGTGTTAATTGGCTTCAACCGTTTTGATTTGCCCGTAGGATGTTTTTTCTTTGACCTTGGAACCATTTCCACCTGTGATGTTGATCCTCATTTATTTGCTGTTAGTACAAAGATGTTGTTCAGATGGTGGTAGATCTTCCTGGGCCTGCTACAGTTGTACAGTTGTATTTGTAAGAGTACGGTTGTATTTGGGCTTTGGATTAGGCATTATTTGCTCTTAGACAAGTGTTTGTCCTCAGAAAAATGCCCAAAGAATTCAAAGGATAGTTCAGAAACTTTGGACCCAATCTCATTGCCGTTAGTCAGAGGAACAGGTCACAGATGTCTAGGCTGGTTGACTGCTGGGACGTGAGATAAGGACTAATCACATGAAGGAGCATTGTAAGGATGGATTTAAAAAAAAAAAAGAAGAAGAAGAAGAACAGATCTTTGTCATACAGGCAGTCAAGACTAGTTTGTCATCCTGTACGAACAGACTAGTGAGGATTTCCCTTGTGGTGGCTTCATTTTCTCTTAATGCTTGGACACCTTAGACAGTCCTGCGCTGCTCACTCTCTCAAAACACGGCCGTCAACCCTGAGGCTGAATATAAAGGAGGGTTTGGCTAGGTATTTACTATCCTAAAGAATTAAAGTCCTGGAAGCAAACTGATGTTTCCTTCCCCTTGTAGAATAGCAATTGTTGGCACTTCCACAGGAAATCAGGAGAAATCAGGAGAGATGCTCCACAAGAACTTGTACCACATTTATGCATTTGCCGTTTCAGATGAACTCAACAAGCCCCATCTACACTTTTCAGCATAAAACAAATAAATAATAACTATGCAAGTAAGCATACAAACAAAAAGATTTCCCTGATGAGCTGAGTCACCCAGGTGACTTTGTTCTCATCAGCCACATTCCTGTCTTATTCTCGGGTGAGTAAACATTCATGAGATCAGCTTTGATCTGTTCTCTTCTTACCCCAAATATCTGACTGCTGAGCAGATCTTACTGTCCAGATTGATGATCAGCCTAGGATAAATCAGCTTCCATATGCTTAGCTGTGCTCACATGGACGCCAACTGAAGGCTCAGGAAGCTAAATTTGTTTTTTGGTTAGGTATGCTAATCTCCTATTATTATTTATTAACCCATTTGTCAGATGGTAAAATCAACTTTTGATAAATATTAATTCTTCTCCGTGGTTTTAAATCTCAATTTTAAAACCCAAAGCAGTCTGCCAGCATTTCACTGAACAGAGATCTCCCTCACCTGTCGTCCATTTACTTCCCCCATCCCTTACTAACTTGCTTTTCACAACCTTCTCTTAATAATCAAAAGAGCATTTATAATGCCAGGGACAAATACACTTCTGAAAGTAAAATGAAGAGCCTAAATAAAAAATCACAGAACAAGAGGCTCATCCCACTCACTCTTTCATATTTCATTATTTGATAACATCAGAAGATGAGTCCATCAGAGCTGCTTGGGCAAAGGCAAACAGGAGTGTGTCTGATCAATATTTATTAATACTTTCAAAGACAAGGGAGGCAAAGTTGAGCAGACTTTGTAATGGAGTGAATAATTACTCATGCAAATAGGGTTTGGCCAAAGGCAATGCCATGCCAAAGCAGCAGGTTTTTAATTGCACCCAATTAAAAATGCATACCTTTTGCTCACTCGTACTGTCTCACTTGCTCTTCTTTTTTTTTTTTTTATTTTGCAGGAAATTTTTAATTAAAAAATAATCTGATCCTGAACAGAGTGACAGATGAATCCTGTGTTTATTAGGTGCAGAATTCTTCTGCAGTAACCCAGGATTTGGGACAGGTTAAAAGAAAGGCAGCTGTAAGGACATGGGGGAAAGACAGGCTTGTGTTGCTGAGCTTGACTGATGATCGGTCAGTGCTGCAGACAGAGCAGCTTTAGCATCTCAGGAGAGGGATGTAAAGTGGTGGTGGTCACCCAAATGCCCACTGACATCTTGACCAATCCTTGCACTTTACCATCACAGAGCAGCCTGAAGAACCGGGGAGGATCGGGGCTGCACCCCAGAGTGATGCACCCAAATGTCATTTAAGCAGTAGAGAGGCAGAGTCAGATGGAGAAATGACCAAAGGGGCTGTGGGCAGGTCGTTTCTTCTCCTTCAAGGAGAGAACCAAAATACTGAGTCCACGCAGGGATAGAAATGTTCTGGAAAGCTTTCTGAAGGACACTTATCTTGCAGGAACTGGAAACTGTTTTAGCACATTACAGGCAAAACTGGCCTCCAACCTCAGGTTTCCTCCCTGATTAATTGTGTTGTTGTTGTTGTTTGACGTTTTCTGAGTTTAATACTTACCTCACGGGGAAATAATTAGGAACAGTTCAGGTACACAGTTCATGCATCTCTGAGAATGTGGTTGGGGTTAGGCAGAAGTAGGAGAGATGTGTTCTTGCTCTTTCTTCTTTTAAGGTGGTCTGTCACCTTGGGAAGGCCAAAGCGGAGACTTGCCATCTCTCAGAGAGATTGCCCCAGCCAAGATATGCCCTCTGACGTTTTTTGGAAAATTCAGCCAGAGCTGGCAAAAGTAAAATCTCGTTTCACATCTGCTCAGCATGAGTTCTCTGAAGGTGATCAATGTTTCCTAAATCACGGTGTTTACTTTGGCAACCATACTGCTTTTTTCGATATGTTGTGTGCATAACCACACTTGAGATATTGCCAATACTCTCAAAGTTAACCTTATATTAGATTTCTGACTGTGTATTCAAGCAACTGTATAAATCCCTTAATCTTTTTAACACATCGAGGCTAACAGCGGCTTCTGGGCACGCTGTGCTTCGGTGAGTGAGCCATCAGGGTGCCAGGATGCTGTAGAGCCCAGCGGTAGGCAGCTGCCACTCAAATTTGGGCTCTTAGTTTCTGCAACATCCCAGATACAACTATTTAACTATGCCAAGTTCACGCATAAAGGTTACGGGACTATGGCCAAAGAGAGGAGCTGAAGTTAAAACTTCGGAGACCTATCCTCAGACCACTGACCCACAGGGCTTTGTCAGCCCCTGCCTGTAACTAGATGTCCCCCAACCTGCTTTAGCTGAAAAGTGAGCTGCGTTTTCTGGCTGGGAGGGAGATTATTGTAGTGCCAGTGTTATCAAGGAGGGTGAGACCGAGCCCATGCTGTGCCACTGTCACCTGCCCCTGCATTGACGCTTGGAACTGCTGGGTTTTGTTTCTTATGTGTCTACCTACAAGAGCAGCTGAAATTAAAAGAATAGCCATCTGCATGGCAAGAAGCGCACTGGCCACACAGGCCGGACTGTGATGGGCTCCTGAGCTAAGTCTTGTTTTTCCACAGTGAGAGCGTCGCAGGGAGTTCTCCGTGTGTGTCTCAGGAGAGTGCTGGGGCTTCGCTGTTGTGCTGGGATGACAATGTTAGCACAGTTAGCTTTTACACTGCTAAATCTGTTCCAGTGATTGGAGATGTGATTTGGTTTAGTCTCCCACCTCCTGAATCCAGAACTGAGAAATGTGGTCCCAAATTTAGCGGCTTCTGCTATTGATGTTTTGTCAAGATAAGATTTGATGCTGTGCCTTCCAGGGGACCAAATCAGCCAAACACTGGCCTCGTCCAACGCCATCAGTATTGCAGTCTGAGTGAGCAAGAGATGTAAACGCTGAGGGGAGTACAGCAGGAAATCATGTGGTGTCTCGTGGTGGCACAGGAGCTTCTGGGGGACCACGGATTGTGCCAGTGGGTTCCCACCATAGGCACAGGAACGGAAATCAGTAGCTGAAGCAGGGTGACTTGGTGTTACCTAAACCTGATGAGTTTGTAGTTTGTGGGGATGACCCAAATGCCTTCTGCAAATAGCAGCTGGTACAGGGATGGGCAAGGTCTCCCCCATCCTTACCTCCCCGCCTGCCTTTTGACCTGTACAGCCTGGAGTCCTCCTCTTAAGTTAGGGGGGGTTGGGGGCTCCCTTAGGTCAAAAATGCAACTGAACAGCTGTCACCAAGCCTGTTCTCAAGCGGCTTGCATGGTTTCTCTTTCTTTTCCAAGGGCAATGCTCTCATCGAGCCAGTTGCCTGCCCCGTTTCCCCCTGCTTCTAAGGGGAGCGATGTGTCCTTGTACCAGAGCCCACCTCAGCGTCCCCCAGGGCTGTTTACGATGCTGGCGAACTGGTCCTCCTTCAGCACCAGGAGTTTCATACCCTGTATCTCAACTGTGCAGAGCCTAACAGCTTGATTGGTTTTTCAGCTTTTTGATTATCCCCAGAAGGTTATTTTTTATTTGTTTCTTGTGCTTTCTATGTGTATCCTGCCCTGCACATGCACACGCCCTTCTCTGACCACCCAACCTGGATCCTATCAGTCCTTGCTCTTTGATTTGATGATTTTGGAGTCCCCTTCCTCTAGCTGCAAGCCCTTCCTCCCACCAGGTCTCAGCTGTCAGCAATTATGTTGCTGCAGACTTTCAGCCACAGGAGCAAATTCTCAGGTCACAGCAGCAGGCAATGCCTTGAAGGGGACGGAGGAGATCAAAATGCCAAGCTCTGAAGCCCAGGAGCCTGGCCACACTCGCAGGCAAGACCCGAGATGCTCTGAACACCTGGTTTTGTCCCAGCCAGTTACAGTCATTGCTGCAGTGATTTGCAGTCTGGTGGCATGCTGGATGCTTTGCAAAAGCACAGCTAAGCCAGACCTGAGAGCCTGCAAAGTAAAGAACAAGAGAAATTTAATATGCAGCTTTGCCATGTTTGCCCTGATTGCTATTTTAAATGCAGTCAAAGAGCAGAGAAAGGGAGGGAGGTGATAACTTTTCCTGGAGCCCCTGCTCTTGGGTTTTAAATAATTTATTCCACCCAGATCTAAGGATTAGACTGCAGCCTGCCCTTGTCCTCCTGCAGAAGCATGGGGGAGTCATGCAGGTGCTGGAAGTTACAGTATTTGCTTGAACCAGTCCTTGCTGCCATGCAATGGAAGAAAGGGATCTTTTCACTTCTTCCCTGAGCTTTTTACACCCTTGTTTCTTTACAAGGGTCTGTAACATCTGTATGAAGTTATGCAGTTAATCAGTTCCTCAAGAAAAAGGGGCACTTTCCATCCGTGCACCACTTTTTTTTTTATACCCTGAACAGACCAAAACCCACAGCCAAGCTTCACCGCTTGCTGGAGCTTACTGCAGTGGAGCCGTAGGGGAGCACCTTCCCCTTATCCCTGACCTTGAAGGGTCTGCCTAGGATTGGGAACCCCTCTGCCTGAAGGAGTTTTGTAAAACCTTACATTTTCACAGCTCCCCCTAGACAGGGTGCTTTCTCTTGGTTTTAGCTAGACCAAAGATCCCCAATACCAGATCTTCCCCCTTGGTACAGATGAGGAAACTGAGGCACAGAGCGTGGCTGTGTGAAGTGGATAGGCCATGCCAGGCATTCAAGAAGTGCTATATGAAGGCCACCAGAGTCCTGATTCCCATCTGCTGCATGACCTTTAGACAACGCTTTTCCAAGAGTCAGCTTGCTCTTCCCAGCTTTCAAACCTCAATCAGTTTGTGCTGTAAAGGAAGGGAAGGAAGACAAAGTCTCAGCATTGGCATTCTCTGGAGTTTTAGGCTTGGTGCTGTTCCCATGCTCGATATTAGCATCTCTCTCCCAGAGGGGTTCGGTGAAGATGAAACTCCACTTTGCCTGCCCTTTGATTCCTTTCCTTTCCTGAAGACTCCTGTTCTTGCAGACTGAGTGACGAGATGTGCATCTAACATCACCATGCATATATGCATCTGTGTCTATATACTGCTGGCTACGTGCTGGATACCAGAGACGTCTGGGCTGTCAGTTCACCACTGGGAAAGAGGATCCCTCAGTTCCCCGTAGTTTGTGTTTTAGATGGAAGAGTGTGGGAAGCAGGGAGATGTGCTCCCCTGTGCATGCACGCGCACACTTGGCATCTCCTGGCATTCGATAGCATCATCTTTGGGCTTTCTTTGTACAACACCTGATGATTCCTTCTCTGCACATGGCACCGCTGAATAGAAAGTAACAGTTGATGGTATTCTACAGAAATAAAGGTCTTGACTGTCAAGCGTCAATACTCACCAGAGTGGTTTTTTGTTTGCTTGCTTTTCAGGCAGTATTATGAGATGCTCTACAACACAGCAGATGAGCTCTTAAACCTCGTGGTGGATCAAGGCGTGAAGTACACAGAGCTGGAATACATCTATGCCCTGAACTTACTGCACCGGAGCCAGACGGGTGTGGGAGACCAAACCACGCAGAATATGAGGTTGCAGAGGTTGAAGGAGATCATTTGTGAGCAGGCTGCTATCAAACAGGCCACCAAGGACAAGAAGATCACCACAGTTTAATCTGCTCACTCGCTCGTCTTTGGTGAGCAGCAGGGGCCGTCAGGTTGCAGGTCTAAGCTTCTGTATTTCTGTTATAATTGACGGCAAAAGCGTGTATCTGCTGGGTGATGGCGTACTAGCGAGAAGGGAAATGCCATTTGAAATTTGGTTTTGGGCTTCTTTTGTTTGTTTTTTTTGTGTAATCACATAATGCTTCCTTAATGTGTTCTCTCAAGAGTGATTGCACTGCAGGAGGAAGAGGCATCTTGGTGGAGATTTGGGTGGGATGTTTGGCTTTGCTCTGTCGCTGCTGCTTTGCCTTGAGATGTAAGGCAAGCTGCTCTCACTGGCGGGGTGGGGAAAGAGAATTCACACTGGGTTAGGCCAGAGTCTTAGTGGAAGTTCAGACCACACTAAAGTAAACAGCACCATGACTGTAAAGCGCGGACTTGTTGATAACGTGGGATCTTGATGATTTTGAAGCTGTTCCAACAGTGTTGCCACATAGGAAGCCTGTTTCAGCTCTGCCAGTACTATTCTAAATGACAGTTGTAGATGCATTTAGTTTTCTGCTGTTTCCACTGCAAAGAGATTTAGTTGCTTATTCCTCTGGATAGTAATAAGCCAATTCTCATAGTGGGAGGTAACATGGGACCATTTGTTTCCACTTCTACTTTTTCATTATCACAGAGCCATATGGCATCAGTTTCTGCAGCTCATACTGCACTGGATGATGGTGGATGTAGGAGAAAATTGCCAATATAAGGTAATAGCAGAACTTAATTCTCTTTTTCTGAATACATCTTTTGAGTATGCCCAGCTCAGAAGATATTTTGTAATGACTATTTGGTGTTCTGGAAGGCCACACAGGCTTATGTAGCTCAGCACTAATGATCAGCAAGGGCAGGAGGAGGGTAGATCCCAGCTCCGCAGTATGAGGCAAGCTCAGGTCACCATTTCTGCCTTGCCTCGACCATTTGTACCTGCCTGGTAAAAGGTTCCTTATTCACTGAGGCTGATGAGTTTATGCTAGCTCTCCAAACCAAGAATACACTGCACTTTTATTTGTCAGTCAGCCCCACTGGGTTTCACATCCTGAGATAGGTTCTCTCTGAGCTGTGTAACTGCTTGTGCATCAGTCTTGAAACTTCAGAATTAAAGGATATTTAAAGACTCCTCAAAGGCTCTGGTGCTTTTTTGTTTTGTTTTGTTTTAAGAACTGTTACTTTTGTGGTATTTAAAAGATTCTCTTCCAGGTCCGAAGTCATATGGTGTCCTCTGAGGTTACATCAGTATGGAACCAGTCTTCTGAATCATGCAGTCTAATCCCCGGCTACCACAGGCCAACTGGACAAGAAGCTTCCCAACCTCCGTGTTAAAGCAGAACCCAGTAGTTCTAGTTGTTAAGAATCTTCTTCTGATTTCCATTCCCATTTTCTTCATGAACCCAGTTTTCTTATGCCAGTATTGGCCATTAACTCCATGAGTTCCTTCCTTTCCTCGAGGAGTTTGCATGAGTGACTGTGGAGAACACCATCGTGGTCAGGTATGATGATGTGGGGTCTTCGTGGGGTAACACACGAGGTCTGTATTCCCTAGCCCTCACATCCAAGATGTGCTGCAGTGAGGATGCAGGAGGGCAGCCTGTTCTGCATCCAGACATGGGAGGATGGAAAAGATTTCAGACCCTTTGAGGTACAGAGGTGATGTGCAAGGAGATCTGAATTCAGACTGGGCTGCTGTGGCCTAGAGTCAAACTATTTTGGATTCCTTTCGTCCTTAATTGCTTAATAATCTAAGGCTCTGCCTTGTCTCTACATGGCTGATCTCGAGCTTTGCAGTCCACATTTTCCGCCCACTGAGCAGCTGTGCTGGCGGGTGCCATGACAGATTGCATGAAAACAAGAGAATTTCCAACTTGGGAGTCTGTTTTCTTCCAAAGTAAATTATTTAAAAGAATCTTCTTTGAACTGCAGTTCAGTTTGTCCATCACACCACCACAAGCTGTAAATGCAAAGCCCTAGGTCTTGTCTGTGCACTGGCCTGAGGTGTGAGAAGGAATTTGCTGGACTTCATGGTCCACGAACAACATGGCACGACTGTGGAGAGAGGAGAGGCAGTGATATGCAGGGACTTACTTAGATCCTGGTGCAGAGAAAAGAAAAGGGTTTGCAATTGAGCTAATTACAGCATCTCTCTCCTTGAGTTTTCAGACTCTCAGTCCTCTCCAAACCTTTACAACAGAAGTTAGCATTATTCTGCCTGTATTTCATAGTGGTCACACTAAGGGTAAAAAGAGAATGCAGGCTGCCTGAGGCCACAGAAAGGCCTGAGCAACATGCGGCTTGTAGGAAGCCAGACCTTGAGCGCCTTGTTTCAGCCACCCATTGACATACTGTGCACAAGCTTTCTTGCTGCATCACAAGAAGATACTGCCAGGAAGAGTCCTCATCAGCCTTAGCAAATCCTTACTATTTTTTCCCTGAAAGGTAACTTTTGAATGTACCATGCTTTCTTTGCCAATAAGCCTTTCAGAAGTATAACGTACACATTGAAGGTTATGATTTTGAAGCATAGAGGTATCCAGATAGCTCTTGCTTAGGCAATGCACCTAGGTGTGTGTATGTCATTTTTAGATCACCTGCTGTCCCTGCTGCTTTCCAAGAGAGAGCACTACATAATCAGCAGGTCCATCCTCTGTACAGTGCAGTTTCGCTTTACTAAACTACCTCCCAGTGCATTTCCTGCATTATGTGTGTTTCCAGACAGCAGTGATGGCACGGCAGCAACCCCCTTGCTACGACACACCTGGACAATACGAGCATGAGGGGGCTATTTTGGCACCAAGCCTGCCCGGAACAAATGAGTCCCCTTGCAAGGGGTCTGGCTTCTGTGTTGGCGTTTGTTGCAATCCTCTCTCGCTAATAGGGGACCGAGTGGGTGGGGGGGGAGATCTTCTGGGAACATCTTGTGTTCATTAAGCTGTTATTGTGGGTAGAGTCAAGCTGTTTTATTTAATAGCAAATAACTATTCAGACAACACGTTGGCTTATCCTCTCACATAGTCCACGCACACACATTCATAAGCACCCATCTGGAACCACAGTTGGGAGGCCAAACCCAAGGGTGGTACTCACACACCAGTGGCTTCTAAGTAGGTGTTTGCAAAGTCCCTTGAGGCCATGTTGTCTCATCAGGCATCTATATAACCCTGTACTCATCAGCTCCATATAGCAGCCACCCTCTGGGGTATAGTCCATGTCACATAGCCCCCTTGGTGAAGCTTCTATGTGCTCTTGGGCTTGTGCAGATTCGGCAGGCTCTGGCTGTCCTGAGCTTATCAGTTCTTGCAGAGTCGACAGAAGCACAAGTGCCCTGAGTGTACCAACCCTTGGGAAACTTTCTCACACTACCTTGCCAGCATTGACATTTTCTTTCTTCAGTGTGTTGTCCGCTGGTAACTGTTTCTCCATCCCAACCTGTGGAATGCATTCACACAAACTCACGCAGACAGAGCATTTATAACATACTCAGGGCAAAGGATGGTTTCCTGAGGGGAACAAACTACGTGAGGGTATTGCAAGCTGTGCAAAGACCACAGGAACCCCCTTCATCTTCGATGTGAGCCGTGCACAGCTGCATAGCATGACTTACCCTTATGCCCTGAAGGAGCAACCCAGTCCTCAGTCTGGTACTTTCTTACGAGTCCACAGATGCCATCTCCAGTTCTGTTCTCTGCACCACTTCTTGACTACAGTGGTTTTGCAGTGCTGATGTGACCCTGCAAGACACACACTGGTTTATGGGTGAAGCCCAGAGATTTTGTTTTGTAATGCAACATGAAACGCTATCAACTCTGCCAGCACTTAGAATGTAATTGTTATATGGTTGTGGCCCTTCGGTGCTTAAAGAGACAAGGAAATACTCCTCCAGACCGCAAAATGAAATATTTTCATGGGAGCTGTAAACGTTCATGAGGGCTTCACAATTTCCTCTTTACAGCCTCGTAATCTTTACTGGGTTTTAATTATCATGCTATTTTGAAGCCTGTGCCAGACACAGAAGTGGAAGGTGAAGTAAATTACTCCTGTTCCTGCCACAGTTGTGTATCAGTCACCAGCTCATCCTCTCCCAAGTGCCTCCTCCCTCTTGACAGCCTCTCGATTAAGGATGGTATAAACCTGTCTGTTCGACAAATACATATACAACTATATGTCAGTACACACACACACACATTTAGATACATGTGTATGCATACATACATACATATATATATAAGACCCCAGAGATACCATGGTGTGGGTCCCCTCAACCTCATAAGCTGCCACAGATCTGATGAGCTCAGCCATTCAGAGACAGCACCGGCTGGAAAGGTTTGCTGAGGAGTTGTTCCACTGAGGCTCTCTTTTTGCCTTTTACTGGCTGTGCTTTTATTTTATTAGCATGAGCCATAATTGCAAATTCCTTTTTCAATGTGGTACGTGGCAATAAAGGGGTGGGCACTCAGACAGGGAGCAGGGGAGAGCTGCCAAGAGGAAATTAGGGTTGTGGTAATATTAATTCTATTGCTCTTAGGCAACTGGGGAACTTTTTTTTTAGGGGGGAAAGGGCTCATTTTGCTGAGCTGAGATCTGGCGAAGTCACACAAGTGACCAGTGGCCACTTCCACACTGATCCTTAGTCCTGGGGATTAATTCCCATAGTGGGAACACACTATGCTACCCAGGCCTCATCCATCACTGCAGACCTCAGCCACAAAGCTGACTGTGCTCTCATTTCAGGAATTTATTACCCAAGGCTTAGATTTTTCCCACTGCGCTTTAAATACCCAGTGACCCATATCAATCATATCACAGTAGCAACTTCAGCCTCGGGCAAGGCTGGATGTCCACTGCTGAATATGTGCATAGCAGGGGATGTTCTGCCCTGCAGAGTTTGCACTCAAAACAGGCATGACGGATGATAAACTCAAAAGGAAGCTAAGATGCAGGGAAGTCAAAGGATGCTCTCCAGGCCACGGTCCCTGGAGTATCAGCCCTGCTCTCTCATTGCTGGGCAACGCCGTCTTGTCAATCCACGCTGGAGCTGCCTGTGCCCTCCAGTTCACATCTTACCTTTTTGCTTCGAATGGGGAGCGTGCTCAGAAATGAGGCATTGTATTTTGTTTTATGTTCCTTCCTTTGCTGATTGAAACTAACAACTGAGCCAGGAAAATAAAATTAGGTGGCTGCAGCCAGCATATAATCATTAAATTTGCTTTTGGATGATCTGTGTGAAATTCATCAGGAGCGATTTATTGGGAAGTTCATTGCATCAGTGTTCATTATTTATTTTGTTAGGCTTAGGCACAGTGGCAATCAGTGGAGAAAATTGGACTGTTAGGGCCTTGGACTTTGGCATTTGTAATTTCCTCTACCGAGTTGCAGCATGAAATATATTTGGCGCAGACAAATCACTCCACTGCTACACTTCAGTGTGCGCATCCAGTGGCACCCAGCTATCGTTGTGGCTCTGACAACTGGAGAGGCGAAAGCAGGTCTGGGGAAAAGAAAAGAGAAATAGGAAGGAGCCTAAATCGCAGCCCTGGAGTTCAGCACTTCCAAAGGCCTGCAGTGGCTTAAATGAATGTCACATTTATTTTTCTTGCCTCTGCCATCCAGCCGAGACAAAGCTACTGCTCTGGCTCCTGGCGAAGTCCCCCTCCGTCGCTGGACTGCTGCTCCCTGGAAAGCACAAGCAGGCCAGGCCTGAGCTGAGCGGTATGGGGACTAAAATCCAGGGGCTCCACAAGAGAAAGGTGAGACCGATGGGGAACCGGTGGCGGTTTTATTACACTGCTTGCATTTTCCTGGTCATTGACGGGAAGATGCAAGATGAACCAGCCCAGAGATGAAAGACGTCTCTGCAGATCGCTTCTTCCATCTGTACTATTTGCTGCCCCCCGGCCCTATTAAAGACACCTTGCAATGACAAGCAGTGACACACAACAGTGCAGTGACCCTGAATAGAGCCACCTCCATCAGCTCTGTAATACCCAGCCATCGGCTGTCTTGTGGGATCTGCAGTGCTTCTCCAGCAGCATTTGCTGTCAGTGTCTCATGCCCCTGCACTAAGGGACAGTCTGTGAGGCATCTCTGGTCCCCCGTGGTGTCTTTCTTGTTCCCAGGCTGGT
Organism: Chauna torquata; assembly: GCA_013399475.1. Taxonomy (NCBI): domain Eukaryota; kingdom Metazoa; phylum Chordata; class Aves; order Anseriformes; family Anhimidae; genus Chauna; species Chauna torquata. Next base: position 156,735 of record VXAL01000026.1, read on the forward strand.
GGCACATCCCTACCACCAGCAGCAAAGGACCAGAGGAGAGCGGAGCATCCGGAGTCTGAGGGGTTGGGTGCAGATGGGGGGTTGGACTGAAGGACAGGAGAGCCCATCCGCGGTTGGGACAGACCTTATAGGAGGGGGGTCTGCTGCTACCTTGTCCTCATGGGCAAAGTCCCCATCAGGCTCAGTCTGTCAGCAAGACAAGGAGCTAAGGAGAGACAGAGACCTGGGCTTCTCCAAGGCCCCCAACCCCATCTTCAAGATGTTTAAGACTATTGCAGCAGCGCTCAGTGGTTGTGTGACACCTTTGGGCTTCAGCAGTGGCAGTAGGAGGGATGCAGTGTCCCTGCTCACCTCCATCCACACTACCACCAGCTCACGACATGCAGGGTGCCGGCAGCTGTCCCCACACTGGGACAGCTTCAAACTCAACGACGGTACCAGGTCAAAGGCAGCCAGCTCTGCTGTGACCCCCCCACCCATGCAACTCCCCCATGGAAATGCTCAGGAAGGAGCAGCAAGAAACATGAGAGGATTGAGTGGAAATGAGTAAACACTGTGGCTGTGGTCCTAGCAGGCTGAATAGCAAAGCACGGGGCTAAACTGAAGAGGAGGTGGGGAACAGACTCACACCTGTGCCCTATCACCATAAAAACCAGAGCCTGCAAAGTTGGGTTAAGCATGATTTCAGTGGCGTGCAGGATGCCTGCTTTACACCTTGCTTCTCTTCCTGCTCAGGAGCACCTTGGCAGCATTTCAGGTTTCCCCTTTCCCCCTTCATCCATTTGGGTCCTTCTGTTGCCTGTTACTTCTTGGTGAATCACCGGGTGAGTTTGCATGGGGCTTTTGCAACTGCAAAGTGCTAGCAGAGTGCCAGGGCTGCCTATAAATCTGCTTGGCATGTGGCATGTAGTTGGGAGCTGATTGTTTTTATAATTGAATTGTAAATCAATGTATTTAAGGCCAGCATTTGCCATTAACACTTCTGAGTATGAAATGCTCCCTCTGTCGATATTGGGAAAGTTTTATTAGGATAATAACTGCTGATTTAGAGCTCCAAGTCTGGATTTTTTCACATGTTCAGTTCAGTGTTTGCTGTTCCGGAGCCAGAAGAATTTGGGGAACAGTTCACACTACAGCCACACACCGTTTGAAATGCACCAACATGAGATTGGATGTCTGGGGGACATCACCCACCCTTTGTGCCACACCAGCCCCTCTGGGCACTAACAGGCCATCAGGGAACAGCAGATTAATGAGTTCTCCTTCATTAGCAGAACTGGGGTCACTTCTCACCTGTCCGAACTACTCCAATCCCCTCCTTGAGCTTTAAGCTGAGGAAGCCGAGTGCAACGAGGGCTCTTTTGGACATGCTTTTGGTACTGTGGCCACCTCAAATGGATGTTCACCAGGCCAGGCTGGCTGTGATGTGGGTTGCCCTTTGTCTTACCCTCCTCCATTCTCATTCCCCTGGTTGAACATCAGCCCAGAACATATACCTCTCCTTGGTGCACCCAGAAATCCCCCTTCTCACACGAAGAACAGGAATGTGTCTGATGAGGCTATGAATAACTGAGCCTGCACACTGAGCTGTTGCTCATTAATCACTCAGAAGAAAAGCCCAGGCATTTAGGGGAACTGTAAAAGTCCCTCATCTGCATGATTAGCTCTTTCGCAGTCGATGATAGAAGAAGGACACTCTTTGAACAACTCCTGTGTGTTTAATGATTCCTCAAACACGAGTAGATTGCCCCAAAAGCACTGGGCAAACAGAGACAGCCCCTTGAGCCATCCACCACCACCACCACCCTTCCTTTAGCGGGTCAGGAGAGTCCACAATACTGAATGCACAGAGGTTGGATGAGGGGGATGCCGAGACACCCATGGGCACGCAGCCATCACCGCCCACGGAAGGGTCACCCCTCCTGCATGCAGGACACGGAGGAGGGGAAGGTTCAGTAAGAGTGGCTGGGGCACAGAGATGGCAATGGGAGACTGGAGGGGACTCCTTACAGACGGTTGGTCAAATATAGAGGGAAATAGCGACACTGACCCTGACAAAACTTCTGTAGCTTGGTCAGCAGATGCTCCCTCCCCTCCATAGATCCAGTGGCCACAACAAGACAGTCAACACATCATCCTGTCGTGGCCAATGTGGCTATTCCCACAAGGAAGGGCTCCTGCTGCTAGGACTGAAGTTGCCATGTTATGATGCTGGCCCACAGCCTGCAGACCTGCATGGTTGGAGTTCATGGTACTCTGCCTTTTCTGTTACACTCTTCCTCCGAGCCATCCATGCCTGCTCATCCCAACAGAATGGTTCCTTGTGCAGCTCCGCTGTAGATTTACCTCCCCTTATTTTGACTAATCAATGCAATGAGCCAGGACAACTGGCTGAAACCAGATGTGCAGGAGCAAGGCAGGCTGCTGCAGAGATCTTCAAACAGGACGGGCACCAAAGGAATCAGAAAGCTTGTAGATGAGCTGCATGAAGATGCAAGCTTGGCTCCCTCCCTACAGGCTGAGGCCACCCTGTGCTCCGGCACCCACCACCATCCCATCAATGCCACATGCATGGTGAGGTGAAGAGCACAGTCCAGTGGCGTGCTCACCCTGCGGTGGTGAGGGCTGCCTGCACAGCACGTGGGCTCCAGTTGGATCTAATGCCTGCTGAGGTGCTAATAAAGAGCAGCTCATGGGAGGTGTTTGAAAATTACTTAATTATTTAATTACTGCTAAACCTCCCGCTCTGCTCACCTGACAACTTCAAAGGCAGCAGCCCAAAACCAGTCCCCACAAGTTCATGCAGACAGCCTCATATTCAGTCCCTTTAAGAGGAGGTATCGAGTGGCTGCCAGCAAAAGTCTCCTCCAGTGTTCCTGGCCAGCTTAGCTTTCCAGGAGCACAATAGCTAAGCAAGCCAGGGGCCAGGGTAACATTTTGGGGCGGGGAACACCAAACCTTGCCAGGGAAATGGTACCCACCCAGAACCATGGACAAGCGGGAGCTGAAAAGTGATGGCAGCTCCTGGGAACAAGGAATGATGAAGAAGAAGCAGAGGGAAGTGCACAAATCCTTGGCACTGGGCACAAATCTAAAGCATAAAAATAGATGTTGCTCCTGGTAGAAGATAGACAGATAGCATTTGGCCATTTGGGACGGCCATGATAAGCTCTTAGTTTGCAATTTGCTCTGTGATTTCTGCGGGAAAAGCTCAATTTTTGTCTTTGGTGCTAGGGAAGGAGAACATGTCATGTCCCAGATAATCCCCTGGCTGGATGTGCTCTGCTGGACCAGGGATGCAGCACTGGAAAGAGGAGATGTAGAGTGACATTTCCTACCACCTCACCTATTTTCTGCATCCACCAAAACTACCATTACCACCTAGGCATTTTTTCCCCAAATCTGATTCTTTGTTTAATAGCCCCATGCAGGAACAATCTGTCTCCAGCCCAAAATACATAAAGCTCATTTCGCTCCCATTGCCATCCCCCATGGAGAAGGGTCTTAAAGGAGCCATTTCAGCTCAGAGCGCGTGAGCCAGCAGCCGGTTTCTGCACTGCCAAGCCAAACAGATGGGGTGGGGAGGGGACAAGGAGGGAGGACAAGTGTGTTTCTGAGGTTTTAATAATCCTTTCTCCTGTCTGAATCATCACAAATCCCAGTGGAAGGGCAGGCATTTTCCAGATGGTAGGAAATAAACTCTGGGAGACTTCTACGCAGAGAACTCATTAGCCCTGCTGGCTCTGCTCCAAGCTCAATGGCAGCCCATGTAAACTGTATTTGGACCTGCCCTTTTTTATCATCTGTTCTCACGAAATCTCCAGCCCCATCTTATATGGACAAGCTGCCCAGTTAGCTATTAATTTGATTATGTGTGGCCTTTGCCTCTTGGAGAGCTTGGAGCTCAGGCAAGTATCTTCCTGCAAACCTACTGCACACTAATCTGAGCATCTCAGCTGCCTTCACGCCTCCCATCTGCTCTCCTCTCGTTTGATGTTAACCTGGCTATGCAGAGTCTGGGGAACAAAGAGGTATTTGGAGTGAGGAATTGCATGTACTTGCATGCAAAGGGATTTAAGCCCAGGCACAGCCAAACGTTACTACTGTGCTTCTCACAGGGTGCAGTGGTGCTCTCAGTCTTACCGCACAGCCCATGCACCCCACAAACCAGGATGTTTCTGCTGCTGTTGGTGTTTCTGGATGCATTAGTGACCTAGCTCGGTAGGTAGTGTGCTCCTCTTTTTGTGGTTGCTGGATGTCACACAGCCAAAGTTGTCATCTAGAATAAGAGGTACTCAGCAGTTTTTTCTCTCTAAAACTTCATAGCTTTTCCATAGCACAAAGCTTGCCCAGCTTGCAGACAGTCCGAAGCCCTTTAACAGTCCTTTGAACAAGCCCTACTGAAAGACAGGTGTATCGGCAAGTCAGCTGGGCTAAAACTGTCCCACTTCCCTAGGGGGTGACCCAATTGCCCTCTGTTTTAAAACATGGGAGGCAGGGTAAGAAAATCCCCATGCCAGTTGAAAGGGATGACAGGACTGTCCTATTTCATTGCAGCACTGTTACAGACAGGATGCTGTTCAGAAGAGGTCTGTGCAGCATAAGGCTCCATGTGCTAAGTGGTGTTTCAGGTATGCAGTGAGCGGACATCTATACGGGCTCAGCGTTTGCTGTCTGTGTTGGCTGATGGTGCTTCTGTGCTTGTTGGATAGGGATGGCAGCAGGCAGCTAGGGCAGACTGGCTGGCCAAGTGGGGTTCAGCCGTCCGTGCTGTTTCCACCACAGTGTGCGACTTTTGACACAATAGAATAGGATAGGATAGGATAGAATAGTTCAGTTGGAAGGGACCTCCAAAGATCATCCAGTCCAACTGCCTGACCACTTCAGGGCTAACCAAAAGTTAGAGCATATTAATGAGGGCATTACCCAAATGCCTCTTGAACACTGACAGGTATGGGGCATCAACCACCTCGCTAGGAAGCCTGTTCCTGTGTTTGACCATCCTCACTGTGGTCAAACACCCTCAGCTGCTCTCCTCAAGCAGCTTCTGCTTGTCTTTGTAGCTCTGGTGATTCTGAAATTGTTCTCCTAGGTCACAACAAACCCCAAACCCTCCCAAAACCGTGCATACTCCCCAATAGGATCCATCCTTCCCTTTCAGGATTTTCCATCTTTTCATAAGCTCTCCAACCTGTGCCTTTGCTGCCCTCCCCTGAACACCATCCTAGCCATGCGCCATCTGGAAAGGAGCCATCGCAGGGCAGCCGCTGTGCCCAGAGGGCTCTGGGAGGAGGCACAGGACGCTTAGTGGAAAAGGAGTAAATCTCATTAAAGGTTTTAACATTTATGGCCAGCGAGATAATGAAGGAAGGTAATTTGGGGTAGCTTTATTGCAGTTATCATAATGTTTCCCTGAAGCACAGAGATAAAAGTCAGTGGATGGTGTCCATAAGGAGTTTTTATGTCCTTCTCTCTTCCTCTCTCTCTCTCTCTTTTACACAACAATCAGTGCAAAGATGGGTGTCCTTTTATGAACACAGGTGGAGAAGGCAATTATGTGACACTGAAAAACAGAATTACAAGACTCTCACGGCTCAGCTGGCTGTCATCACCCACACTGGAAACCCACTGCAATTGGCAGTAATCCACAGTCTCTGACATTAAATTGTTTTACCATGAGGAGCAGTGCTCTCCCTGTGTTTATGTCACAGAGACCTATATTTGCAGATATCCTGACAGATCTTCTCCACCTCCTCTCCTTTTCTTTATGGCTTTACTTTCTCATTTTACCCTGTTTTGCAGTGTAAGAACACTCAGTAGATGATGGACTGGGAAATGGGGAGGCCTAAAACAGTGGAAAACAAGTAAGTTTTTCATAGAATCATAAGATCATAGAATCATTTAGGCTGGAAAGGACCTCCAAGATCATCCAGTCCAACCTTTAACCAAGCACTGCCAAGTCCACCATTAAACCATGTCACTAAGCTCTACATCTAAATGTTTTTTGAAGACCTCCAGGGATGGTGACTCAACTGCTTCCCTGGACAGCCTGTTCCAAGACTTCACTATCCTTTCAGTGAATAAATTTTTTCTAATATCCAACCTAAACCTCCCCTGGCATAACTTGAGGCCATTCCCTCTAGTCTTATCAGTTAGCGATCAGGAGAAAAGACTGATCCCCGCCTCACTATAGCCTCCTTTAAAGTAATTGTAGAGTTTTTGCTTGAACTGGGAGTCAGGGCCACAGCGGCCATGTCCAACCATGCTGCAGACTCCATGTATGTCCTTTATTCTTGTTATAGTGCCGTTGAGCAAAGCTGCCATCTTGCACAGAGCCCGTTTTGGCCTGGGGCTTTGTGGGCAGATAACTGTGCCCTGAAGGTTATTTGTCTGACAGTAGTGACATTGTGTCCTGGTCTGGAGCACACAAATGGAGGTGCTGCCCTGCTGTGGAAGAGCAGGGAGGGACAGAAAAGGATAGGGGCTGTACGAGGAGTGCTGCAGTGCAGCCATCAGAGGAGATGGCCTGTGAGGCGCACTACAACTCCCAAAATGCTCTGCGGCCTTGCGGCCCCTCTCGAGCGAGGCGCTCGCAGCGAACTACAACTCCCAGCGTGCACCGCTCCGCCCACCGCCTTCTTATTGGCTGACTGTCGGGATGGCGCGAGTCCTCTTTCCCGCAGGGGGGAGCGGCGCTTCTCCCGTCTCCGTGACAACGGGAGAGCAAACAAGATGGCGGCAGCCTGGGCTGAGGGGTGACGGGGTGTGCTCGAGTGCGAAGCGCTGATAAAGCTGCCTGTTCCGTCTCCCCGCTCCTTCTGACTGCTCATGTTGGGGGGCGAGGAGAAGCAGGGAGATGACGGCCTCGGGGAGCAGCCCCTTCCTTCTCATGAGCCCCCGCAGCACCACTCTCAGGGAGCCTCAAAGGGACCCAGCCTGCAGCAGCCGCAGCATAGCCTCACTCACCAGGTGGACGAAGAGGAGGAGGACGACGATGAAGAAGAGTCACAGCCCACAGAGGTTCATCTCAGTGCTCCCCAGCTATTTGGGAAGGGGTGTGCGCATGGGGGAAGTGCTCTTTTCCCCCTCATCACTCAGTGTAGCTGTGTGGGAACAGAGGGGGTGGCGATGGGGGCACAAGGTAATGATTTCTCATTTCGTCAAAAAGAGGAGAGGATGGTTTGGTGTTTCCCCTCACCTCTGCCTTTTTTTAGGGTCCCATCCATCCCTGATGTGTCCAGGATAGTTCTGGATTGCCACTCTCTCTCCTTGTTCTATGAAGACTAAGGATATACTGGCGTATGGATCACCTCTTTCCTTTTTATATGCTCAGCCCAGAGATTCAGTAAGCCTCTAGACCCAAGCAGATTTGTTCTGCCTTCTCTGCTGGGCTCTAAAGTGTGCACTGCCACAGCATTGCATTATCACCTCATATTTTTACCTAGTGGAAAAATCTGTGTAGTCTCCATTGCTATAATATGTATGTGTTACAATTTAGATGATTACCATTTGAAACATTATTTATCCTGGTCCCTAGATTAGCGATCACTGTGCGACTTCTCCTAGCTCGTAGAAATTTCACAAGCCATTGGCTTATTTTCTCATTAAATCTATGCAGTGGTTCATTAGTGCCATCTGTCAAGTAGCCTCTTTGGCAAAGACTGTTCTCTGAAGAGTACCACTAGCTGCTCATGCTGAACAAATTTCAAGGACCTCTAATAATGTGTGTATTGGGGTACAACACCGGGGCTATGTTAGTGCTGATTTGCTGAGATGTTAACATCCATAATCAACATGAGTTTCATGGCTCAACATCTCTGAAAACAGGTCCTGTTTAAAGCTGTGCATGTAAACCAGAAGGTTAAAAAAAACACCAACAAAAAACACTGAAAAGATTGACTGTGCACCTTTTTCAATGTCTACAGGTAGTACATAACGTGTTTCTGTTTATCAGTTTTGAGGGCTCTGTTCATCATTCTTCCTAATGTGTAGTGCCTCAGCAAGGTGATAGAGCACTGAAAGCAGCGTTTGACTGAGGACTTATATTAAACTCTGTTCCCAGTTGCATCCCAAGCAGCTCCTAGATTCTATAGAGTGGAATTTTGTTTCATAAATCTCCCCTAAATCCATTCCTCTCCCTTCCCCTCCTTTCTGGTATTTTATAGGATCAGTCAGAAGGAGTGTTGGATGAAGACACTGTGGCTGAGGGTCTCCACAAGCTGGGGCGCTCAGCCCCTGGTACTGAATACATTTATCTTAATTTGTTGCTTTCAGTAAGTATAAGCAAAGAACATCATTGTAAAGTGCTTTTCTGCTCAAAGGTTTATTCTTTATAACAGCAAATAGTTGGTCTGGTAAAATAATATAAAATATATANACCTGTCAATGCTGTCGCATGTACATGGGACACTTGACAAGACACAGCATGGCTCCTGCTGACAACTGCCGTATCAGTACAGTTCTTTTCACTTAGTAGGAGCAGTAGTAAGATTTTTCATACCCAATCTTTGGGTGTGGAAATGTATCTTCCTGCTTTGGTCAGCTAGTGGAAAAATATAGGAACGTGCTAAACATCTAAGAATGCTGCATTCAGTATCTTCTGAGCAGAAAGTTAAAATGGTCGTGTCTTCTTCTTAAATACTTCTTGCTGCAGGCCTCTTTACATGGAGCCCTGATTTTCTGGCATTTTTCCTAGCTACAGCTATCTCTCGTGCTTGTGTTTTAAAGTCATCTTTTGACATTATTTCCATTCGTGGCTGGTCTACTGGTCTAACGTAACTTTTTGATGTGTCATCCTGTTCTGACAGATCCAGCTAGCGGGATCTTGGGACATCTTCAATGTCTCCTGATACTGCATATCTCTTTGGAGAGCAGGGTGAAGTTATACAGCTAGTTATTAAAGTCTCTTTGCATTATTTTTCCAGGGTCGTGAGTTAAGCGACATTAACATTCTCTCCAGATACATTCACCTACAGAAGTTGGAACTTTCATATAATAAAATTAATGGTATGTAGTAAATACACTAGTAAATTCTTGGGTTGTGAAATCACTTAAGACGAGAAATGCAGTGTACCATATAGGCTTAATATCACAAAGCCTGGTCTACGTTTTAATGGTATAACTACTCTGGCTCTACAGACTGAGGCAATGGCTAGATCTTCCTGAGAATGATGTATGGAGTATTCAGGCAGCTGCACCAGCATATGCTTATCAGCGGGAACATGGAGATCATTGTCTGGTTTATTATGCAAAACTGAAATGCAAACAAGCATGTCAATGCAAGATTAAGGTTGAGATTTTGCGCATGCAAATGTCATAGTATCTAAAATTATGGCTGGTACAGTTTTGCAAGCCTTGGCCTTTCTCAAGGTTTTCCATTACTGACAAAATGTAACAAAGCATACCCTGGGTTTAAAAGGGTAACTAATGGAGGGTGGAGTAAACCCCATCCTCTGCTATTCCTTCCCTCTCACTTGTACCCACCGACTTACTTTTTTTAATTTACCATGATAAGGCATGAGCTATGGTGGCAGCCTGTTACGTTATTTCTTTCAAGTTCATTTTACTTGAGGTGCTGGAGTCCTGTCATAGCAGTACTTTTGTAAGGCAGCACTTCTCCACGCTTCTTGTACTAATGCTTTGTCTGTGAAGGCTAGGTCTGAACAAAGCAGGGACTTTCCTGTAGCAGCTAGTCATTTAGTCTTCAGTAGTGACTCAAATACTTTTCTCCAATAATTAATAAGTTAGGATAGAGGTAGTATCTCTGCCACTTTAAAGGGAGCTGGAGTATAAAACTATGTAAACAAATCAGTTTACATTATGGGGATTTAATGTAAAATTTGAATGTTTATTCTTCGTGTTTTAGTTACCGTCTTTTTTTCTAGTACAGGATGATAGTATACCTCATTTCTGCATTTCAGACACTGATTTCTGAATGTGTAATCACAAGTTGATTTCTGATTGCTTTTTGCCATAATTATCACATTTTGACATGATGATCTCTGCATTTACCTATGCATTCATGTAAAGAATTTGGCATTTGTTTTGTTATTAGATCTTTCTTGCATCAGTCACATGCCTTACTTACTAGAACTGAATGCTTCCAACAATGAATTGACTACATATTTTGGTTTTAAGCCACCAAAAAATCTCAAGGTAAGTTGGGGGAAAAATAAAATGCATTTCATAGATTTAAATTCAAAATGGTTTTCTGAATCAGATTTAGCCATTGTATTTGGATGTGTGCAAAAGCAAAGGCTTTTAAGCCTTCCTTGTTCTTCTTTCTTCGTTTGATACTATAATAGCTTTTCCAAATGTTTGGGTATTTTACACTGCACATTTCAGTCATTTATTTTCTTTCACATTCTGAATCCCAGCGTGCCATGGGAAGGTGTATTGTACAGCTGACTGTTCTAGGCAGAGCTAATCTTAGCCAGAGTTTTTTCCTTGCTTCCCAAATTCATCAGACTTTTAGTGGGATCAGTTCCTGCCTTTCAAATTGACTGGTGCCAATTGCTATTATGAAACGTACTTAAAGTTTAGCTTTATGCTATTCTTTCCTTTGCTGTTGTTTTTTTGTAGCCCACTTTGGGTTATAAAAAGCGGGATGTTGTTTTGAAATACAGCCTTTGTATATTTCTCAGTCTTTTCCATCAGTTTTTTCATATGTATGCACAATTGCAGGACCATTGATGATAATGTTGTTGGAAGAAAGTACAGTTTTGGAAGTTCCCAAAATTTGAATTGTGTGTGTCATAAAGAAGAGCCTTTCTGTTAACTTCCCAATATTAATATTCATGTTCCTCTTACTTCCACACCCCTGATTGCAAGTTTAATGTAACAGCCGTTTAGTTTCACAAGACAGCTGTAAGTGCTGAAGCAAATAAGTAACTTTCTGTCTCCTTTTCTCTATAGGAGGTAGATTTTTCGTACAATCAAATTCCTAAAATGCAAGACTTGTCAGCATACCAGTCACTTACTAAACTCTTGCTGGACTGTATCCTTTATGGAAATCTGAATGGAATAAAAGTTGCTTGTTTGGTTTTTGAACAACTTTTTGCTTCCAGTAGATACCTGTGTTCTTTGTATTTTTTTCCTTTGTGTCAGGTTTGTCTTCAGAAGCAAGTTTAAACATTATAATTCTGGTGGTGAAACTGGTCTCAATTTACTGAAGTATGCATGGTGTTAAAGGTGCTTGGGTATATACATAAGGTGTTAGCCTACCAGAGGAACACAGAAAACCCTCCGCTTTGTATCATGTAAAACTGAAAATGTGACATGTCACACTGTCTTCGCATAGCAGAGATAATAAATAATCCCAGTATTTTTATACAAGAAAGATTAATAGTAAATCAGCTTGGAACACTAAGCTCCCTTAAGTGGAAAAGGCTTGTTGTTTAATCTCAGACATAACTAATTACTGAGGGCCTGTAGAGGCTCTATGGAGAACAAGGCTGTTTAACAACAGTGAAGAGAATCTAAGTGAGAGAAAACTTCCTGGTGTATTCTGTTGTATGTGCACATACAAAGGGATGTGTTCTGCTATACACCTTCCATGCTGTCAGCACAGTACATATTCTGTGGGATTAGAAACACTGTTCTAGCAGAAATCAGGCAAGCATGAATCTGCAGATGAAGTTTGTTCATTGCCTATTTTTCTAAGGCTGTCCATAGTACTCTGTCTCCCTATATATTCTCCTATGCTTTTCTGAAAGGTCTTCTGGAGCTTCATGTTGACATGCTGCCTTACTTACAATTGCTTCCTGAAGGCTCGCGACCCTTTCCTCTTTGCTTCATAAATTGCATCTTGATTTTCTGCTCTCTGACAAAAAGACAGCAGGCCATTGCAGGTTTTTCTGTCTCTTGTCCGTGAAGTAGCCCATTACCAAATGATATTAATACAATGTCTTTTTCATGTAGGAACAGATAAAGCATTTGCAGGGTGTCCAGGTTACATTATTCACATGTTTTACAAGGCGTGCAGGTGACATGATTCTTGTCAGAAAATGGCATTGAGACATTGTTCTTTTGCGATTCTAATTTTCCATAGCAGAGCAAAAACATATGACAAAATGAAAAGGGAAAAGGATCAGAGATTTGTATTGTGGATCTGAATCCATATTTCTTCATTGGATTCAGATGCAGCAGTGTGCTGTCTGCAGTTTCTTCATTTGCACTGATGCCAATGTAAAGTGGAGAAAACTGTTTCATGCGTACAATTGCAATGGGACCCTCTGAAATGGAGGCAAAAGCGTGCAGAATTTAGAACAGTAAAGTGGCACTGTTCCTAACCCATGTCAAGCACTCCTCACAGAAGACATGGCAGACAAAACAAGCTGTTCTTTGTAATCATAAATGAAAAAAAACTGTAATAAATATCTTACAGTAGTGCAAATGTTTGGCATATATTTCCTCATTAACATTACTGTCATTACTAAGCATTTCTTACCATATTTAAATTAATTATAATGCAGACGGTAAGGTCATTGTAACTTTCTTTCTGACAGGTGAACATACAAGCACACCTGACAGGATTATAAATGAGTTTTCAAGGAGGAAGCTGCCCACACCAGAGAGGGAGACAGCTTGGGCAATAATAGCTGACAAGGCATTATAGTGGGACACTAGAAGAATAAAACTGATTATATTAGTTCTTAGTGCTGAGAAATTTGTTGCCTCATATTGATGCTTATGGCTTAAACCTGTTCATCTCAAAACAGGCTGCTGCTTGTGTTTACTGGCAGTAGATGATTTGTTGATCTCATTCATATTGACCCAAATTCTTTGCTCACCAAAATTTTCCTCCTCAGTTGAAAGTGGAGCAGTCCCATTCTGCATGCGAATCAGTGAGTATCTGTCAACTATCAGAACCTGTGGATGGTCTTGGTTTCTTTTCTGAATTTTGGAGACAGCCTAGTGTGAGGTCCTTTGAAAAGATAAATCTGTGCTTACCAGCTCATTTCTCCTCCTCTCCTTCCACATCTTGGCCTGTGAGTGTAGAACATAGAGGTAGAGTGTAATTAAGTCCCCATGTAAGAAGGCAGTTAGGAAAAAAACAGAGTTAGGTCACAGTTATTAAAGAGGATTATATTTGCCCTGTCTAAGCTTACATTTCATTTAAATTTGCGATATCATTCAGACTGAGGGGGGAAAAAAATCCAGATAACTCGTCCGCTGCCTGATAAGAAACATGAATGAGAACTTGTCCCTTTTTGCAGGCAGAGTTCGTTATCTCAAGTCGATTAAAAATGTTTTTTTTCTGTGATTGCCTAAAGGCATTTATCTGTGTTCTGCTATTTTTCGCAGTTATATTTCTTGTTTTTCGTGTAACTAGTTCCATTTTGGACTCTTACGATAGGAGCACTATTCTTCTTGCTTGACTTCAGTCACCAAACAATCAGATGCCTGATCAGAGTTGTCTGATTTCAGTTCAGTGGAGAGAGACAGGTACCTCTGCAGTTCATCCTGTCCTAAGAGCAGTCTGAGATAGATTGTTGTCCAAGGAAATGTGGGATTGTTTGTTTGTTTTTAAGGAAGCTGGGTAGTTATGTTAATGCTGGCCTTTTTCTGAGAGGAACCCTAACTTCTTTTACTGCTGCTTATGATTCTAATGTTAATTTAAAACACACTTTCCCCTTTCAGTACAGGTGGCTGGTATAGAGCAGCTATAACTTAGAGTGAAATAGCCCCACCTAGTACAAGCATCCATTATTACCTGGATAATTTGTGTATGATGGTTGGAGGTCAGGGTCGGTTTGGAGCCATACTGAGTGAAGTACTCTGTAAACTTAAAAAGATCGTGTCCTCCTCTGACAATGCAGTCATCCGCCTGTGTTCTACAGCTGGCTTACCAGGACTGGTGCCCAGTTGAAGTCAAAGACATAAAAGCCCTTTTGTTTTACCTGCCCACGTGCATCTGATGGGAAGGTCAGAGATTTACAGATGCTGACAGAAGTTCCTTCCCCAGTTATGCCAGCCTGAAGGGCTGCACTACAAACCAGGTCACAGAAACCGTTCGAGGTAGAAGACCCACCGAAAGGGAGGGGAGGATATCTCTGGCTGGATCAGTTAAGTCACTTACCCTGCAGCCCCACAGAGAGCAGTGTCATTCAAACAAGGAGGCAGTATGCTTCAGAGTGGGGCTGAGTGTGAGCAGCTAGGATCTTAAACTCTTTAGCATGAAGCATTTGATATCCAGCTCCCCATATCATGAACTTCAGCCCCACTGGCTAACTTAGATGCTAACTATTGCTAAGATTTTTGCATCCAGTTATTTTCCTTGAATTCCAAACCCTCTGTATAGTTAATAACATAGAGGAGATAAGAGGACTGGAGAAGTGTCATAGTCTGACTCATCTTAGTTTGTCACACAACAGACTCGTTGCAATCAGTGGCCTTGAGAACTTACCTATCAGAATACTCAATCTGGTAAGAAAGTATTTCTTGTTGTTTTCCTGTCAGTCTTTTATCAATAGGTTAATGCCTTAATAAATATGAAGGTAATTACATAACAAATTTTCAAAAGACGTGTAATATGGGACACAAATTTTTTTATTAATACAGAATTATAGAATGATAAGGGTTATGAGGGAGCTGTGAAGGTCATCTGATCCAGCTTCCTGCTCAAAGCAGGGCCGCCCTTCAGAGGAGGTTGCTCAGCACCTTGCTAGCTGGACTTTGAATTTCTCTAAGATATTTTGCACTTTCTCTGGATAGGCTTTTTTGTTGCCTAGGTAATATGTAAGGAGTTACATACTGTGCAATACAAGCAATGAAGATTTTTTTTAAAAAAAAGTACATTTCATCATAAGGTTGTGTTAATGATGGCAGTGAGCTAGGACAAGAGAAAAGGGAGGACTGAGCAGCTTGCATTCATTTTAGAAAACAAGTGGACGTTTACTATGCAAATGTGATGTATTATTAAAGGGTCTTGGTTTAATTTTTAAGGATTTTGTAATAAGATTGGAAGTTTTATATTGCTAGCTTTGCATCAAGTTATCTGGGGTATTTTTGTTGAAATACAACTTCTAGGGTATATTTCTGGATTTCTAGTGGGAGTTATCTCATCTGGCTTTAGATTTTTGCAGTGTAGACCACTGCATCTGAGCTCGTTGTTCTCTGCTGCCTCAAAAGTCAGCGGAGAGAAATGATCACTTAAAATACTGCACTATTCTGATCCAAATGCTGGCATCTACATTAATGCAAGATGCATCAGGCCTTGGAAGTGTCTGTTTCTCCCTGTTGGTTATGAAGATTGCTGAGGAGAACTAACCCAGTATAGACCTATGTCTGTCAATGCCTACACGTCTGCATGCATCTTGCTCTTTTACAGGTCTTGGGAAGGTTTTTATTTCAGTATTCCTCAGTTCCATGTTAGTAAAATGTCCTTAATAATACCAACCCTCTCTTCTAAATCATTTCAAGGTACTTAATAGGAAGGGCTATCAGTATAAAGGTTGCAGAGTACCACAGGCAAAAACTATTCTTAATGCAGTTGAGTTGTTACAAAAATACAAGTCTACATCTTGATAGGTTTTACTTCATAATAGTAATTTAAA